>OZ010687.1:15454029-15714090 GCA_963932265.1 Thymelicus lineola | reverse complement strand
GGAGTTTTCCGTAACGACCAATTTTGGTTATGTAAATTTACATTACAAGACAAATATTTTTATGAGTTTGATTCCATGGAAGATGGCCGGGTGCTGGTATGGGATGCTACCAACATCAGAGCTGGTGCGGCTTGTGAAGCAGCTGAAAAAGCTAAATTAAACAAATACAGGAGTCTAGGCTCCGAGTATGATTTTGTCCCATTCGGTGTCGAGACCCTTGGTCCGTGGGGTCCTAGCGCTATAAGTCTTTTTAAGGAAATAGCAAAAAGGTTAGTCGACATCACAGGAGACCGAAGAGCTGGCAGCTACCTTGGACAAAGAATTAGTCTAGCGATTCAAAGGGGGAACGCTGCCAGTATCTTCGGAACCTTGCCTAAAGGGAATCCTTTTTATAATATATTTTAGTTCTTATATTATATTTTTTAGGTTTTTAGATTTAGTTTCATTGTTAGAGTAATATATTGTTGAGCTAATATAAAGTATAATACTTAAAAAAAAATATTTTTTACTTTAATATTCAAAAGCTTATCGACCACTTGTTGACATTGTTAAGTTTTGTCAGGATAAGTAGTTGCCTTTAGAAGTGAATGTCAAATTGGGAGTCCATGCTAGTATAGCATAACTGCTCGCCACTTTGCCTGACTTTTCGTCCTCCGTAAGAGGTTTAAGTTTCTTTTACTAGATGATCAGTCAGTTATGATTTTTTTGTCAGATACTTTTTGAAACAATTATCAAAACCATAATTGGTTTCAAATAACTTATATACATTGGATTAAAAAACCTTATTTTTAAGTCTATCTCAACGGAAATTACGTTTGCCTTACCTGCAAAGGTCGCCGGCGTCCACAACGGCTGCTTGATACTTTCATTTCCGTTGCTTTGTGTTTATTATTATATTCCTATTGTTATTTCGTTTATGAACGGTTCATTGTTCAAAATTCTTAACAAGTAAAAAGACCAGCGATTAATTTAAAGAAAGAACTTTAAATGGATGGATGGATTGAACTAAAGAAATATGACTCTTTGATAGCCTCACATAGTTAAATTAATCGAATTCTCTAGACATCATACGATCACGTGCCTTGTCATTGTAATCAATTTTTAACCAACTTTAGAAAAAGGAGGAGGTTCTCAATTCGACTGTATTTTTATGTTTATTACGAGTTAGGTACTCGTAATAACTCATAACTTTTTACAGGGTATGCCGATTTTATGTCTTTTTTTATATTCGATATCTAGTGCTTGTCATGTGGTCCTATTAAATTTCAGGAAGATCTGATGAGTAGTTTTTGAGTTATTACATGTCGATGTATTAAAAGCGTTTTTTTTTGTGATATTACAAAATGATTATTAAATCAATAGCAGATATACGTGCAGATGTATATACGTCTTGATGTATATATGTACTTCAGTAACACCAAAGATATCACCGATGTGTGTCTTGCTAAGAAAGAAGAAAGAGAGAATTGGCTCACAAGCTCAGTTGGAACTCGGAACATGACGAGTCCTTAGGCGGCTGAGTGTGTCAGTTAGCCAGGCGGGCGTCACGAAAGAATAAAACCTGTAATTATTATTTCAAAGACCCCAAACATTATTGACGTGATAACGTCTATTAAAACGGAACGCCGGGTGCACGCACGAAAAATCATGACGCGTTCCGCGAGCGAGCGAACAATGGAGAAACCGCCATCTATGAACAAAACTATATACACAATTAAGTCAGAAAGGAACTTGCTGAAAAAATAGTTTAGTTAAGGAGTTGTAGATGGCGTTGTAGTATAAAGATAAAAATTTCTAATTATAAGTTAATTTCCAGAGATAATATTAATTTCGAGCACTACTTCATCAATGTTTTGTCATGACGTTGACACGTTAAACTACCGTCCGTAAACTGACTTTACAGACAACCATTTTTTATTCGTTTATTCTGGTAATAAAATATAGAAGAAAAAGGACGTTGAACCTAGTTGGCATACCTACAAGTACCGCCATATTGAAAAAACTTCGTTTCGAAGGCCAATGATGAAACATGTTTCAATTGATGGAGTAAGTGATAACAATCAAAATGTATTCAGTGATGACATATCGTAAGTGATATACTTTCTGAGATATATGAGTTTATTCTTTATTCTAAGATATCGCTGCTTAAATTCAAAACTACCACAAATCAAAATTAAACTTTTTTACAGGAGAGCTAAACAAAGAAAAAAAAACTACTTTATGTCTAATGCTTTCTTATTTTATATCAAATATATGCATATTATACATCATTAGAAGCATATTTTTAAACAGCATTACATGTTTTAAGTAGTGTTATAATAAACTGATAGCTAGAGGAGATATAAGCAAATAAGTTACTTTTGAATATAAAACATATTTTTGAAATATTCTAAATTTGGAATAAAACAACCATAAGTCAAAAGAATTATTGTATTAATCATGTCTGACCATAAAACTTTTTAGGAACACAATAAAAATTGCCATGTAATTTAATAAAATAACTAAAATGCTATCTAAAACATAAAACAAATCAAAGTTGCCCTGAAAATAACAAATAAAAATCTTCGAAACTGTTGTAAAATAATCATCAATTATTTTTTAAGTTCTATTCAAACAATGAAAACATAAAAGTAAAGTAATTAAATTAGCCAACCTAAATATCAAAACTAACGTAAGTTTTAAAAACTCAAAATAAAACAAAAACTTTATAAACATGAAGACAACATTCAAAACTTTCTTAGCAATCTTTTTTATCATTATATACGTAACTACGCTTAACTTTTAAATCAACAATATCTATTAAAAGTATTCGTCAATGTCAATCAATTTATTCATTTAAAAAAAGAGTAAAAGAACACTATTTTTCTCTCTGCTAATACTCGTAAATCCTGTCATGGTTACTATTCTTTCTTCTATAAATCTATGTATAGTTTGTCCATATATTTAATAATGTATATATTAATAAAATGTGTATGTATTAGTGTATGCATAGTTTGTATGTATGTATGTATGTATGTATGTATGTATGTATGTATGTATGTATGTATGTATGTATGTATATATGTATGTATGTATTCATGGTATTTTTAATATGTATCTTATATACTATTTATAAACAAGTGCACGCTAAATTAATTTTATACCACTTTTCCATTCCTAGGTGTGCTGGAAGAGATTTCTTTTAGAAATAAGCATTGCCTATGTACAAAATTACTTTTATGACCTTTTGTAACCACTGTTATACGTGTGCATAAACTGTTAAATAAATAATAAATAAATAAATAAAATGTTACTTTATAGATAAAATAGTTTATAAAATGCAATTAGGGACACTTGAAATCATAAAACATAACCATTTTTTAAATTATAAACTTTTTTAATGAAGTCTCCATTGGAATCTGAATTGTCCGAAGAAAAATCTGAACTAGAGCTGGTCGAACTGGTAGACTCTGTCATAATCACTTTCTGGAACAACTACGATTGATTTTAAACATGCATCATCAAGTAGAGACAAATCGAGGCAGTGCTGACTGTCAGGAATTGAATTACTATCGAAAGACTCATTCTGAGGCACATCTGGTTCTTCTAATATTGGATAGTCAGTTTGCGGATGCTTTTCCAAGTCTTGAACATTTTCACCATTACTTCTACTGTTACCTCTTACCATGATTAGTATTCTGTATACTTTTCTACTCATTCTGTAACAAAACAATAAATAATAATATAATGGCCTATACGAGTAAATACCAAAAAATAAACCACCCGCCCGCCTAAACCGCCGGCTACTATTGAAATTATGCTGCCATGATGGTTCAAAAGGAGGCTGGCGTTTTTAAAATGACAAAATTTCATAAAAACCTAGTAAACAAAAAAAAATATTAAACTTCATTTATTGAACTACGGAATAAAAGTAATTATGAAACTGTAGGTATGTTTCTACGTATAATACGCAAAAACACATACAACTTACATACCTAAAATAACATACAACTTTATTGTAATGAGTTAAATATGTTATTGTTTTTAAATAAAAATTGTATTTTATATATAATACGTAAATACTACGTATAATACGTAAAACATACCTACAATTTTATAATTACAATTATTACCATGCTTTGCACAAAAAATGCTAAATTTATCTCAAAACATGACCAACAACTCCGTTTAAATAAAAGCAAAACTAGTGTATTTCAGAAAAGGGCCCTTTTAATTTTTAAATGATAATAATAGAGAGTAGTTTTTTTAAATTCAAAATAAACTATTTTGAAATACCGTACTTCATAATTGTTCAGCAACGGGGGTTTCGTGGTCCATCCAATAAATGCGTTTATTATTTGTTATTAAAAAATCGTTTAATTCGAATAATTTTACAAAGGAATGATAATATGTGCGTAATGCGTATGCAACGTGTGCAATGGTAGCTCGTGGAGTGGGGCGTCCTACACCGGCTTCTTTCACGTGTAGGGTTTTCCCCGGCAGCCACTAGATGGCACTACCAACAGCAAGCGGCGACATGCCCCCGGCCTTGGAAGCATCTGCTTTCAACTGGACTGGTAAAGCGCATATCTTTGAGAAGGCTCTTCTGATGAGCCCCGTCGAAGTGGTGATGTCGGCGACACGAGATATTCCATCAGCACCCGGAAACACTCTGGTAACTCGCCCGAGACGCCATTTTAACGGAGGCAAATGATCTTCCTTAATAAGGACAAGGCTGCCCAGAACAATGTCGTCCTCCTTGACCTTCCACTTCGTCCTGGTTTGAAGTTCAGCCACGTATTCCGTCGACCACCGTCGCCAGAACTGCTGCCTCAGCTGCTCGATGTGCTGGTAGCGTGTGAGTCGTGACGTCTTCGCATCTGCCAGGTCTTCGCTTGGTGGAGCAGTCAACGGTCGGCCTATGAGGAAGTGACCGGGAGTGAGTGGAGTGAAGTCAGAGGGATCAGTGGACAAGGGAGAGAGGGGACGGGAATTAAGAATGGCTTCTATTTGTGTTAAAACAGTGCTCAATTCTTCAAATGTTAAATTAGCATTCCCTACTATACGTCTAAGATGGTATTTACATGTCCTTATCCCACTTTCCCATAAACCTCCCATATGTGGAGAGTATGGTGGTATGACCTTAAATTGAATTCCGTCATTAGCAGCAAAATCACTAATCTGTTTGGAATTTTGTCGTAAAAAAGATGATAATTCCTTTGCGGCACCTACGAAATTTTTGCCGTTATCGGAGAAAATAGCATTCGGCTTACCCCGTCTGCTAATGAAACGTTTAAGCGCTAAAATAAAATCGTCAGTGGATAGACTGGTGACCAGTTCTATATGTACAGCCTTAGTTAAAAAACAAATAAAAAGGCATATGTAACCCTTAACTAGCCTTGCACCTCTGCCCTTCCGATTGAGTATCATTATTGGTCCCGCATAATCCACTCCCGTACGCATAAACGGGAATCCAGGATCCAAGCGTTCAGATGGCAAATTTCCCATGATCGGAGTTAAGGTCCTCCCTCGAATACGTGTACAAGTAATACAATCACGCACGGTCTTACGAACTAAATTCCTAGCGCTCAACAACCACCAAGACTCACGTAGACTTGATAAAAGAAGCTGCGGCCCAGCGTGGAATAGTCGTAGGTGTTCATGTCTCACCAATAACACCGATAGTGGATGTTTACTACAAAGTAATACTGGGTGCTTCTTATCGTAATCAAAACTCTTAGCATTACACAGTCTTCCACCGACACGAATTAATCCGTGCTCGTCTAAGAAAACATTTAAACCCAAAATACGATTCATTTCCTTCGCGTTTGTTTTAATAGGTAATTTATTAATTAAACATTCGTATACGTCCGGAAATAATTGTCTCTGAGCGCATCTAACCAACAACCGCTGCGATGCATTCAATTCGTCAACAGTTAAGAAACCGGTTTGTTGTTTTGATGCGCCAGCTCGACCGCGCTCGGTCCGCTTGCATTTTATGTTTGTAATAAATCGCAACACATAGGCCCATACACGTTTAAGTCTATTGTAGGATGAATATTTATTGAATTGTATTATCTCATACGGACGGACACTAACAAGATTAGTTGTATGAGGTTTTAATTCGGGCAAATCTTGCAAATTAATTAAATCACTTTGGATTGAATCATTTGAAAAGTTATAATTGTCATTATCGTGTAAATAAGATGGACCGTTCCACCATAAATCAGAGCGTATTAATAAATTAAGCGGTAAACCTCTGGATAGCAGATCAGCGGGATTGTCCTGGCTCGAGACATGCAACCAAGTGGAGTCACCGGTCAGTTCGTTTATTTCTGTGACGCGGTTCCGTACAAATACCTTCAATAAATGTGGTGACATGCCTAGCCATCCGATGACTATTGTCGAGTCGGTCCAGAAGTAGACTTTAGTGAACTCCAAGCGTAAACTATCTGTAATTCGTTTGTAAAGTCTCGCACCCACCAGCGCTGCGCAAAGTTCCAACCTAGGTATACTAATCGACTTTAGTGGGGCTACTTTACATTTAGCACACAACAATTTCACGACAATATTAGTGTTATTATTATATGTACGGATGTAAGCACATGCACCGTAAGCATTCTGAGACGCGTCGCTAAATATATGAAGTTCTTTATGCTGTACATAATCGCTCATAACATGACGTGGAATTTTTAAATCAGGTAAACATTTTAATGTCGCGATGAAGTTATTCCAAGTGACCGTGATATCGTGTGGTACTGGAGTATCCCAGTCTATTTCACTAAGGGTGTATAACTTCTGTAACAGTAATTTAGAAATAATAACTGTCGGTGAAAGCAAACCTAACGGGTCATAAATTTGCGAAATAATTGATAACATCACGCGTTTGGTTAAATTTGGAATATTGGAGTACTCTTCAACCTTTGTAGTATAGTGCAGCTCGTCAGTATCATTATACCAACCTATACCTAAAGTTTTATTTTGCGTATGTTGATCTACAAACCTTTGAGTTGATGTGTTTTGAGTGACGTCAGAGTTGAATGTCCACTTACGAAGTGAAAAGCATCCAGATTGTAAAACCTCAGTTACCCTTTCGCAATTTTGTAATAGTTGTTGATAATCGTCATTACCTGTTATCAAGTCATCAACAAAGATGTCTTGCGTAATAATTCGAGATATGACGTCATCGTTACAGTCCAACGCTAGCTGCCGTATACAGCGCATACTGAGGTATGGAGCTGATGCAGTCCCGTACGTGACTGTATTTAGCTGATAAACTGATAAAGGTTCAGAAGGATCATGTCGCCAAAGGATAAGCTGCAAAGACCGTTGGTCAGGTTGAATGAGGACTTGCCTGAACATTTTTTCAACATCTGCACACGCGACGTACTTGAATTGCCTAAAACGCAACAGAATGGAGAAAATATCATTTTGAAGGGCAGGACCTGGAAATTGAATGTCGTTTAACGATTTGTTAGTTGATGTTAATGCACTTGCATCAAATACGACTCGTAACTTGGTCGTTGTACTATCTTTAATAACACCATGATGAGGCAGAAAGAAGTTAGGGGTATCAAAATTATTTATACGCGTCATATGACCTAATGTTTCGTATTCACTCATAAAGTCACTGTATAAACGTTTATACTCAGGTGAACGTTGTAATTTTCTTTCTAAGGAAAGAAACCTGGTTTTAGCTAAATTATAAGAATCCCCCAATGTATCAGGCGAATCCTTGAGTGGAATGCGGACGGAAAACCTACCATCCCCCTCGCGTTTAGTAGTTTTCATAAACAATTCCTCGCATAATTGTTCATCACGAGTGAGAACATTATTTGATTGAGTAACTACGTTTTCAATCTCCCAAAATAACTTTAATTGATTTTCTAAAGATTGAGTGAAATTGCAATGAACTTGATTTGAATTATTTTCAAACCCTTTCGTATATATTGGCCCGGAGAGTAACCAACCTAACTTTGAGTTCTGGAGGTACGGACCGTTATCTAATCGAATTTTATTTTCCTCTAATATCTCCCAGAACAGTTCCGCACCGATTAACAAATCTATCTCTGAAGGAATATGAAATGTGGGATCTGCTAGTTTGATATTATTCGGAATACGTATACAATCGGTATCAATGCTCGTCGAGGGCAAACTGGTTGTTATGCGCTGCAGGACAAAACACTTAACCGCTTTACTGTAGTCGTTTAATTTAGAACGTATAGTAATCTCGCATAATTGATTTGATTGTGTCACAGATTGAGCGACACCTAAAATACGTATAGTGGACTGTATGGAAGGCGCATTTAATCGTTTCCTTAAGCTATCCGATATAAAACAATGTTGGCTACCATTGTCTAACAGCGCTCGGGCTGTATGTATACGTTTATCCCGGTCTATTATCTCCACTAACGCCGTGCATAGCAACACGGGTTGCAGGGACCGTAGACGAGACGACTCACCGTCATAGTTAGCCAGTGAATAGTAAGACTGCCGTGTATCAATAGATAACGAATGAAGTGCGGCCGACGGGTTATGAAGTGATGTGCGCTCGGTACGCACACATGTATCTGATGCATGATCGCTGTCGAATGAACCGCCGTGAAGTAGGGTATTGTGTTTGCCACGACATTGCTTGCAAGTCCCGAACAAACAATCTGCAAACGAATGACCGGCGCGTAAACAATTCCTACATAATTGTTTTTCGTTAACTAATTTAATTCTATCTCTCACTGATAAATTTAGGAAGTTGTAACACGTATAAAGTGCATGATTTTCGTTACAAGAAGGACATTTTACGGCCCGTTTGTAAAGGTTATCGTCAGATGATTTGCTCTTTGAACTTGAACTTGTAACGTAGCTGTGTACCTGCGAGTTATGTATATTGTGTGATTGTTTACTTGCTGTATGTGTGTTTGTAGGTTTACTTATGGATTTATTATGATTGTGACTCGCGTTTATCATATCCAGAGTATCAGCTTTATTTCTGAGAAATGAGAGCAAATCGTCTAACTTTAACCGTTTAGAATCGGAAAGAATTGAACCTTTGTGATTTTCCCAATCGCGTTCAGTGGCGGAGTCTAGTTTTGAAGTGATCAAATAAATAATTATAGTGTCCCATGACTCCGTTGGTTCGTCTAATGTTTTAAGAGCTCGTAAATTCCTCAAAACGGTATCTATTAATTTTCTAATTTGTGAATGTGATTCTTGCTTTAGAGGAGGAATGGAAAACAGTGATTTTAAATGGTTGTGAACAAGAAGCCTACAGTTATGGAACCTGTTTTCTAATAAATCCCATGCGTGTTTGTAATTACTTGCCGTAAATTCTAAAGCACTAATCACCTGCAAAGCACTACCGCTTAGTGAAGACCGCAAATAGTGAAATTTCTGGATTTCGTCTAAATCTGAACGCATATGGATCATGGTAGTGTATGAATTTTTGAATTCTAGCCAGTGATCAAAAGAACCATCAAAAACAGGCAATTTTATATCAGGTAACTTTACTCTAGATAACCGACTATTAGATTTTACACTAGAACTATCACCAGTCTCTCCCCTTTCGATTATATTTTCAGCCGTTGCTAATATGTTAAAATAAAGTGATTCAAAAGATTCAACGTAAGCTACGTTAGATGGAATTTCCGACTCTGGAGAAATCAATTCTATCTGATTTTCTACGTTATTAAATGTTTTAAATAAATCTGTAGCAGCCTGCATTCTAAATTTTATCTCTTTTAGCTGCAATTGAGATGGATCAGTAGAATCAAATGAATCTAGATATTTCTTGAACTGAGTCAACCGACCCTTTATGTTGCCGCGTTGCTTTCTAAGCTCAACTAAATTATGAGCTTGCATTCTAGTTGGGGAAATAGACGGACTAGATGAAGGAACAGCTAATTTTTCATCACCAACCATTTTGTAACGGTTACTATGATTGAGAAAGTAGATAAGGTACTCACGTAAAATAGCACTAACACGATTATTATTTGATTAAAGCACTTGAACACAGTTTTAACACAATCGTTTAGGAAAAGAAAAGATGTAGATGGAAAACCTGACCGTTAAACTGAATCCACTTGAATGTAGGCGCTGGCACGACGACTTCGGTTCTTCGCCTTCTTAATTTGTAGAAATTCGGCTCGCTGGATCAAATTCTATGTTCAGCAACGGGGGTTTCGTGGTCCATCCAATAAATGCGTTTATTATTTGTTATTAAAAAATCGTTTAATTCGAATAATTTTACAAAGGAATGATAATATGTGCGTAATGCGTATGCAACGTGTGCAATGGTAGCTCGTGGAGTGGGGCGTCCTACACCGGCTTCTTTCACGTGTAGGGTTTTCCCCGGCAGCCACTAGATGGCACTACCAACAGCAAGCGGCGACAATAATAAATAACTTAAATGCAAAAGGAACACATTACCTCAATAATATATTTTGATAAAAAAAAATTAAGTTAATTTAGGTATATTTTCTGTGCAAAACAACCTGTTTAGAAATATGGTTCTTTTGATTTAAAAATAGTGTCTTACTTACGTGAATCCTTTTTTTAAAAACTGAAGTATTCCGAAATATGGTCGTCTTCTATATAAAATTAATGAGTAAAATAGATTAAATTTCGAGATATGGCACTTTTGCACAAAAGAAACGTGCTTTCAATTTGATTGTCGACGCACAACTAAAAATATGGTAGTTTAGATCATATTTCGCACGTTCAAAACGAAAATTCAAAAGTAACAGTTGCGTTTTTTTTGTAACTTAAAATACGAAATCAATGGGTGTCTTTTTTAAATATAAAAATATGAAGGCTTTCGGTTGTATTTTTTGAATAAAAACTTTTTTGCAATTTTCTGATTTGTGGTACTTTTGAATTTAAGCAGCGATATATGAATTCAAAACCGTAGAAAAATAATTATTTTTATTTTGCAGTCAAATATCTCGGAAAGTCTATCACTTATGACATTTCATCACTGTATACTTTTTGACTGTAATCACTTACTTCATCGATAGACACATGTTTAATCACCGGCTGCCTAAACGAGGCTTTTTCAAATGGCGGACTTGTAGGTATGCCAGATTCCATACAAAAATGTTCAAACCCTAATATGAACAGCGTAGCTGTCTGACTTAGCTTTATTAACCTTCATATTTTACTTTCACGTTGTATTTTTCATATTAAGTATTACTTTTTGCTGGCCTGTGTAAACAGGATAGTTGGTCTTCAATATTTTAAATTTCTGAGCAGAATTTTCAAATGTCTGCTATTTGGATATTAATTTTAAAGACTTTCTCATTATTTTTACAATATTAATTTCTAAAACTTTATTTCTCTGCCCTTTTAACAGTTTTCGAGATATTGACCTTTTAAACTTTTCCGAAATCAACTCCTATACCCTTTATATTGTTGATTCCCCAAACGAGATTTGGATTTTATTTTCAGTTACTCTCAGCTATTTGTTCTACAATTACTGCTAATATCAGACATTGATATTGACACACCGCAATACTATTTGATTAAATTGTACGGCTAAATATTCGTCATCTCGTACATGCGTGCCAATTACGCCTAGGCATATCAACATAACAAATTAACAATGAAAACCAAATGTTTATTCATCCATCGCGTCGCTTATATGTATATAATATGTTGCTGAAGTAATGGTAACAGTTTATATAAAGCCAGGCTAATTAATGATGGTTAATTGGGTGATTTCTGATTCAGCGAGTTTAACGCCACGTGCGTATTGAGCGGGAGACGAGCGGTTTTGTGTGCATTAATAATGACTTTACTGACTTGTTTCACCAGTTTATATAGGCAGTAAGCGACTGTCAAGCGATATTTTATTTAGTTATACTTTTATTTATTTAATATAACATATTTTAAAAATTACTTAACATTAGTGCATCTGCACTCTAAATAAACTTGACAAATGCGAGTTTAACTCGCTTGAAGAGAGTTCCGTACGCTAATTGTATTTACCATTAGCATATACTTCTTATTAATTTTCCTGTAATATTTAAGGAAATAATTATTCTTTGTATGTTTTTCAAAATTCTAGCGTCAGTAGTTTCAGAGATAAAGGGGGAGGGGGAATGGTAAATAACTGGATTTAATTTTCGTTTTTTCGTGAATAATTTTAAAACTATCCATTGTAGAACAATAACAAAATATATTTGCGATTCTCACAACAAGGTTTTGCATTTGTCATATTGCACGATACGTGTAGCAAAACAATTTTTGTTTATTCATTTTTTCAAAATTTCGTTAATTTTTTTTCAAAATTCTGTTGTTTACTTTATAATTTCTTGGGTCACAAAAAATTATATGAGTATCAAATTTCAACTCATTTGGTAGTTTCAGAGTAAATTGGCTGCCAAGAGCGGACAGACACACGAGTGATCCTAAAAGAGTTCCGTTTTCCGTTTTTTTCGGAACCCTGAAAACAAAATTAGAGTGAGAAAAACAAATCTGTGTACCTAATATGTGTATGAGATATTTTATGCGCGCGGAGCGACTCAACGCAGTGAGTGCGTTTGGTAGTCAAATAACTCAATAGGTACTGTTCTTCATTCTCAAGAGAGTCTAGTGGTTATTATAATTTTTGTTTCTTGAAAATCAAAAAAGTAGGTAAAAACTAAAGGTGTTTTCACGCTAAAAGCATTTTTTGGCAGCTATTGGAGAACAGACGGACACCAAAGACTGAAAACAGTCGCTACTTATAGGTGAAACAAATTATAACACTATTGATATTTATTTAAGTGCTTTGGGTAAAAATAAAAATAATTATTATATTATGTTGTCTATAGAAACGGGAAATTAGTATGAAATGTTAATTATGTATGTGATCGTCTGTTATGATAATTATTTTTTTAAATATCGGTAATCGTTACTCGCCGCCATCAAACCTATTTAACATGGAAGCTTACCTTCTTCGTAATTAAGGGAATATCAAAAGGACCCTATTTAATACCCCTTGCGTATAGCCCTTCGTTATTGTTATAAGTTATCGACTGGCTTGTTCAATTCAATCTTAATTTATATTAAAATTAAAGACAGTTGAAACTCTAATTGAGTACGCTTCGAACTGAAGCGTTATGGTTGACCTATTTAAGTAAGTAAATAATTTAAGGTGTTTTAAGATAATTTGATAATAATTAATCATACATGCCCTAAGACTAATTAAGATTATTTTGTATATAAAACTTGTGGATTTTGTCATTAAACAAATACATTTTCAAATATACATTTATATTACCTTCGTTGTGTATTTTATCATTATGATGATTATTCCAAAATCTTAAAAATCACAAGTAGATCTCCAAAAGGTTATAGGAACTGAAAAAATGAAAGCTAAGCATTACTATATCCAATACTGAAACGTTGTACGGCCCACCAAATATTCCACAGCGCATACAGAAACGATGCCGTAGGCGGAGAGATAAACAGAGGAATACGAAGACACACGTTGTATGAACAATGGCACTAGGCAATCGAGGTTCTATTTTTTGTCTGAATACTAAAAGGGGCACAGTGCAACACAGCGAATGATTTTTTATTTTATTTCTACCGTGCTCCAAAAATAGCGCTTTTCCAAGCAGATAGAGAAGTTAGCCATTTTTTCACCATATGGTGAAGTGATAGTCCAATGTTATCAAATTGGCCATTCGCGCTTGAATTTATCGTTTAGTAGAAAAGTGTACAAAAACATTGGGTGGATATGGATATCTACGTAGTCTAATATTTTTTAATAATATTACGGGTTTATATGTTCCAACTACAACTACAGGGTGACCACTAGAGGCAAAAAATTTATTCAGCACTTCCGTGTTTCGGAGGGCGCGTAAAGACTTAGAGGGTCCCGGTTGTTATCGTAAGATAACAGTCGTTAAGCCATGACTAAGCCCTCGGGTGTCATGGAAACTTTTGATTCTTGGGTTAGTCACTAATTCCTCCGCCATGATTTGCGGATGAGGAAGAGTGCGGATGCACTGGAGCGGCGTGGTGGAGTAAGCTCTAGTCCTCCTCAACATAACTGAATTCCCTTGCATTTTGTTTAAACTCAAATTTTGTCAATCCAGAAATTTCTGAATTATAATAATTTATTTTTGTACCCATACTGGTTCAATGTGGGTATTTTTGATCTTACATTAAAATATAATAACCTGTCCATATAAGTTTAAGAAGAATCAATTTTAAGCGACCTACCTGCAACGTCATTGAATATTTTTCCGCGAACCTCATAATTTTCCGTCGCAGAAATATACTCGTCTCAAATGCCATCAAAACAAAAGAGGCATTCATAAACAAAACGCTTATAATTTCTTATCTCAACAATTCACCTTTACGTAACTTCTACGTGGGCTGAACTCAAACTGTTTTATCCGATGTTGTCTGAGTAAACGTTTACATTCAAATTACCTCCGAAAGCGCTACAGCCAGCTGTTCAGAAATTGTTGCTTCTTGTTCCTTGATTATTTAATTCTTAACTCTTGAACGATTCGCATGTTTTAAGTTGCCCTTTTGTATATTACTTTACGTTCAGAAAGTCAGTTTGAAGTTAGAGAAACAATGTTAGCTATTTATTTACAATTTAAAAATAATTCTTCAAATCAATCCGCCTGTTAGGATCAAAACTCCCTTAGCAATTTTAAAAGTGTTATTGTGATACCAAAATGTTATTTGCACAGTATTGAAGTATACAAGGTATAATGTAGACTTGATATTAAGCGATATTGGACTATGAATAGGATTATCTTTGTGTATGAGGATAATTTAGCTTTTAATAACTTACCTTTTGTTGCAAAGATAATATAAATTTTAGTTAAGTAAATATATTATAAGTTATAGTTGAACTTAAACCCAAAACTACTGGTCTTTCGTCATACGCACTTCAAATAACGCCTTAATCGTCTTCTGAGAAATCGTCCACTACGACCTTGGTTATTTAGAGAAAATGGAAAAACCCTTTTAAATCACAGTAAACGCCTTATAAACACGAATCGAAACAGCGCACGGCCCTCACCAGATTTATATCGGAGTTACATAGGGCTGCCAACATTGGCTAGAAAAGGGTCGCGGGAATATTTCAATATGCCATTCACATTTTTTACGAGCGTCATGTAAGCCCGCACCTTACGATTGCGCAGACCGCAATATAAGACATTTGTGGATATGTGATATTCCTCGCTTAGTAGTTTTTGTCTTGCCATAAAAACGGGAAATCTAAACGATTTGTAGGGTTCTGTAGAGTGTACGGAAATAATGATATTATCCTACTAATATTATAAATGCGAAAGTTTGCGACCACTAGCCTTTGCGCATCTAACATTGAGTAACAATGAATTAATGAATTTTATGGACATTTCGAATATGAAATACGTATCAAGTCCGTCATCTAAAAGAGTAAAAACTCCTTTGTTTACATGAGACTGAAGAGTAAAAAAATGTACACTACACTAAAAACCATAGAGTAATGTACTGGCCGCTAAGCGATATTTTTACTCATCTAATTAGTATCTATGAGTATACGAGTAAATGGTTTGCAATCCAATGTAATTTTGATGCGAATTCATTATAGGATAAAGTAACATCTCATTATCATTAATGCACTGAATGTTTTGCGCAATCTAAAACCGTATTTAGAAATATAAAACTATGAAACAAAAAAAATCAAAGCTTTTCCCACAAATATAATATTTTCAGAATTGGCCCTTCCCTCAATAAAACTGTATTCCAGAACAAGGTGAAATGAAACTTGAGTCATACAACATAAGGTATTTAATCGAATGACAATTGGGAAGGACATAGTTTCACCGCATCACGTAAGAGAATCAATCGCGCCGTTAAATTGTTAATGTTGGTAGGTAGGCGAACATTTAAAAATATATTTGCGGGTTTTCGAAGTCAGTCGAATACCACATGATTTGGTAAAGTTACAATAATAATGTACTTTCGCAATTTATATAACTGATAAAATATTCTGTGTAGAAAAGATCTTTGAATAAAGTTCTGCTGTATTGAAAGAAAATGTGAAAATATATAAGATAAAAAAGTGGATAAATACGAGCTGGACTCGCCAATGAAGGGTTCCATAGTAGCAAAGCATAGATTAGGACTATAATTTATCATAGTGCGGAATTTTTAATTTTTAATTTTATCACACGACGGAGGTTTGATGAAAAAATGGTTGTCTGTAAAGTCGGTTTACGGACGGTAGTTTAACGTGACAACGTCATGACAAAAAATTGATGAAGTAGTGCTCGAATATAATATTATCTCTGGAAATTAACTTATAATTAGAAACTTTTATCTTTACACTACAATGCCATCTAGAACTCCTGAACTAAACTATTTTTTCAGCAAGTCCCTTTCTGACTTAATTGTGTATATAGTTTTGTTCATAGATGGCGCTTTCTCCATTGTTCGCTCGCTCGCGGAACGTGACAGAATTCTGGACATGAGAATCATTAGGTGCACGTCGTATGTGCACATACGACGAAAATGACTTTTTAGTATACTGATATTATGTTTTTGTTTCTCTTTCCAACGATCTGACCGTGGTATCTCTATCTCTTACCGTTGTAAAGATACACTCATGCATAATGTCGGTTATACAGACTTTTTCAAATACCCGAGAGCCATAAGCATTTATATTTACTTAAATCTTTATGCACCAAATTATTAATAGTCTTATGATCCGTATTTCAACTTAAGCTATTATGAATCAAAAATGTTTGGCCTAATACGCTGGTAGCATCAGCAGATATGCATTTATGCCTCTAAAGTTTACTTCAAATTTTAGTACGTATCTTCAAATACAGTATTATGCTTAAAAAAATGTTGCTTATCGCTACAAAGGCATAAAGTCTGTTCTTAATATAGGACTTTATTGTTGTAATAATAATGTTTTGTATGAATATATTTCAGGCATAAAGTCTGATGTACAAAAATTTTATAGATTAAAAATTGTATTAAACTCATTTTAACAGTTAGGGTGATACTTGTAATAACAATTAAAAGGTACTATTGCCTACAAAATATTAAAAAAAGAATACTGACTGAAATACTTATAGTTCAATAATGCTGAAGAAAAAATGTTTGTCAATTTTGTTTTTGCTCTCCTGAAAAGTTAGCATTTTACACATCCGACCTAATGCTTCTCATGTCCAGAGATGAGTCATGATTTTTCGTGCGTGCACCCGGCATCGATTTAATAGACGTTATCACGTCAAAAAAATTAGTTATAGTTCCATGTACGGGGAGCTCCTTTAATCCGTTATAGTTACATTTTTGTATAAAAATCGTAAAGCGGTTCACAGAATACATCTACCTACCAAGTTTAGTTTCGACTGCGTAGTCCTAATAGTTTCGGAGTAAAGTGGCTGTGACATACGGACGGATGGACAGACAGACAGACAAACAGACAGACAAACATGAGGAATCTATAAGGCTTCCATTTTTTGCCATTCGTTTACGGGACCCTAAAATGTAAAGTTCACAGTAAAAACATCAAAATATTTAATGTCTTGGCTTGAAGATTGTAGGAACTTCACCTACAAAGCTAACAGGGGTCGATTTGAAGCTGGGGAAAACAATAATTGCCTATAAATGTTATTTTATACAAAACCAAACACATAATACTACTACTACTCGAATACTATAAATTAAACGGCGAATCAGACGTCAGAAATAGGCACTAATCCTTGATCGATGCGGATTCAAAAGCGTTAAGCTTAAATTACGAACTAATCAACTACATCGATTCAGTAAAGAGGTTTGAATTTCGTATTGGGTCGGAGGAAACCAAACTGTCCCAAGGGGCCCGAGCGTGGTCGCTACCCGCCACAGTACAAATTCAATTTCATCCGTTGTCGTACTTGCCTGGTCCATTTTGGTATTGGCAGATAGTCTGCCAGATAACCCTGAGTGGATTTATTTTAAAGCGACAATATTATTCTTGAATTTAGTTTACTACTAAAGATGTTTTTGCTAAATGTATTTGGTTCAATATACCCAATGAATTAATATCCTGACTTATAATTATACATTTGCTAGGTTCTCTTTTAACAGTTACGCATGAACATGGGAGCGAACTTGGAAATTCTCAGCTGAGAAGACAATTTTTGTGAAGAGGCAGGATCAGCTTATCTTTTAAACTTGCTGTTTTTAATATATTTTTTGGGCCTAACTAATAGGTGAATAGTATTATAATTAGTCATATAATAATAGATCGTAAAAAAAATAGTTTTTTTTTACTTGAAATAAGTTAATGCTTGACAACGATCCCACCTGATGGTAAGTGGCGATGAAGTCTAAAATGGTGAACGCACTAACTTAAATAAACGCTTTGGTGTGGCATATAGCGTGTAAATAGCTATAGCCGGTGTACTTACGTACAAAGTTACAGTTATGGGCAAAGATAACAACTGGATCCACTCACCCTGCTCCGTCCTGGAATGCCCACGATATTCTATCGATGAGATGACGATGAAGCCGGCCGGCGCCGCGGCGTGATGAAGGGAATCCGTCGCTACTTGTTTCACTACACCAAATCCCGTACTTTATTTTATATCAGATTGAAGGGTGCACCCTATAGTCACGAATCTTCACTATATTTTCTAGGAAAACTTGTTAATTAGCAAAACATAAGTTAATTTCGCAGCACGTACTCGTGTGTCGCAAAGTTATGGCGGACGTCAGATTCAGACTGTCGTCTCAATCGGCGCGATCGCAGCGCCGCGCGCGGCTTTCAAATTACATTCTAATTTGGACTCCTAACACCATCTAGCGGCGTAGGAAGCACTCTAATGAGCGGACCAGTATTCTCGATGTATCTTTGCCAGAAAATAAATCTAATTTTAAAGAAGCGGTACTGCTTCACCACGCTTATTCACTCTTCTCTTGAAGACACCTACATTGTACTTCATATTCTTATTACTTATACCTATACTTATTTCAATTTTAAATTATCAAAAGTCACCGAAATTATTAAAAGACCATCGGAATTATTATAAAATCCTATGCACTGAAATTGATTAAATTTAAACCTGCTCTTTCTAATTAAATATTCTGCTGTTTATTTATTATTTATTTATTATTTATTTATGCTTTATTGACCCTTAACAAATAAGTGGTACAAAAGGCGGACTTAATGCTAAACAGCATTCTCTACCAGTCAACCTTAGGAATGTGCAGAGAACAATGAAAGCGGTACAAGTGAGAGAAAGAGAAATTACAAGAAAACTACTGTTTCTGTCTGTGTGAAATTACTGTTTCTAATTTTATTATAGTAATAATTAGTTATATAGTAGAGATCGACAAAAATCATCAGTTCATGAGATATTTCTATTTAAAATTATCAAATGCCACCGAAATTATAAAAGGAACACCGGAATTAAAATCCGATGCAGCGGAGTTCGAAATAATTAAGCGTCGGCCTAATTCGTTAAACTGCTAAGTCCATTTTTGGCCAAAATGACTTTTTAATGCAATCATAAAGTTTAGACGATTATCTAGCGTATGGTAAAGTAATAACGACTGTATTATGTCTGTGGTATTATCTATAAAAACTGAGTAAATCCACCCCCTAAAAACTGCTATTTTAAATGCAGTCAATTTTGACTTGGCTTTTGTACTTAGGAAACTCCCAACCTACATGCCTATAAACAAATAGATTTATTTAAATTTGCAACAACAAACTATTAATTACATTTCAATTTGACTATAATTTATAAGAAAAATGTAGAAAATTATTTGTAGTGGGTTTACCCACAGGCAGTTCTAATGGCGCTTAAATAAATACCAGCACTCTATATCGACGGTGGAAAGGAGAAACCCTTGAAGCGACAATTTTGGAACTTTACAGGAGAGCCGATTAAAGTTTTTATTTTCCGAAAAAAAATCATAACTAATTACAATTTCAAGTTAGAGCGACAGGAAAAAAAATAGTTTCTTTATTTTTTATTTACTATCTACTATTTAAACTTAGAAAAATATGCTAGCATAATAAAAGGATTTATGCGTCGCTTAATTATTTTATGGCAAATACAGCGGAAGGAAAAACACATTAAATGCAACTTCAGTATTTTGACAAACACAAGGAAAAACACATCAGCAACAAGCTGTGCATGATATGACAAGGGGGAAAAACAACTTAAGTGTATCGAGCATAAGACACAGGGGTTGTGGAAAAACCTGTTAAGTAACAAAACCATAGTATGCTAATTGGAGGAAAAATACGATAAGCGCTAGTTATGTAATAATTCAATGTTATATTTATAACTGAAGTCCCTACTTTGATTCCCAAAGATACCAAAAAAAGAAAAATAATATTGAGATAAAACAGTGTCTTTTATTGTTTTAAAAGCTTACTGCTACAATATCTTGCACTAAAAAAGTGGGAAAACAAATTTTAAACGAAGTGTAGGTACATACGTTACTATCTCCATGAGCGATCAAACAATACTACAGATATTATAAATGACCAACGCGTATCGCTTCTATATTGCAAACGTATATTGATCTTATAAACCTAACTTTCATTATTAGAGACTTTAACACTCATAAATTCTGTATCGGAAGGGCGAGCAACTGTCCCACGGTGGTATCGGGTTTCTCGTCCACAAATCCCTCGTCAACAATATAGTGCTATGCGCCGACTTTGACACATCCCGACGATGAGGTGAAGGTTACGTATGAGGATCTCCTCATTTAGAGACATGTATGGCTCTACTAATCTTAGTAGAGCCATACATGTCTCTAAATCTCATTTCACGTGATGGAGGACTTCAACGCAAGAGTAGGCATGCGAAATGGTGATGAAGAGAAAGTGGGGCTTTTTGGCATTGGATGTCGGAACCAACGAGGCCTCTTACTGGCTAACTTTCTCGAGAAGGAGAATCTCTATATGATGAACTTCTTCTTTAAAAAGAAGCCTCAGCGCAAGTGGACTTGGATTAGCCCTGGTGAATCCACAAAGAGTGAGATAGATTTCATTCTGGCTGATAAAAGGCACATATTTAATGATGTCTCAGTGATTAGCAGGCTTAAAACTGGGAGCGATCACCGAATGGTAAGAGGCACATTAAATGTACATGACATTGAAAAACTAATGAAATCTACTCTCCGCCCAACATCTGTCCAAATCCAAGGCTCTGAGAGCTTTCAGTTGGAGTTGCAGAACCGTTTCGCGTGCTTAGATTCTTGTGATACAGTGGACGAGTCGAGCAGCAACAGTCCGCGAGGGACCTAGGGTTAAAATTCTTTAAAACTCGCCCCCGTGGTAGGTCTCAAATTCTCTCAGAACATACACTTGGTCTTATGAGGGATAGAGGAGAACTATGTGTGCAGTCTCTAGCCTCTGTGGCAGAGTACAGGCAGCTCAATAAGCAGATCTCGCAGGACAGCCGACGCGACTTGCGTTCTCATAACACAAGGCGTGTAAAAAGCACAATAGAGCAAAATCACAGCTCAAAAGTGTTCACCAAAGATCTGCGGATTATGCAAAGCCAACTGATCGAGTCCGGCGTCGTAATTTCGTTAAAACCCGAAGTTCTGGGAGAAGTTGAGACGTACTACAGACATTTGTTTACCTCCTCATGCACTCCTGTCGCCAGACAGGCAAATGACAAGCGAGCTAAATTGACCCAACACTATACCGGAGATATGACGGATGTCAGTCTGTATGAAATTAGGGGGGCCCTGAAGCAGCTAAAGAACAACAAGACACCGGGCGATGACGGAATCACAACTGAACTGTTAAAAGCTGGAGGAAGGCCTATATTGCTAGTGCTCCAGCAGTTGTTTGATTCCGTTATCAGTTGTGGAACTACCCCGGAAGCGTGGAGCAGAAGTGTGGTGACGCTGTTCTTCAAGAAGGGTGTTAAAACCCTATTGAAGAAGTATAGGCCTATTCCACTTTTGAGCCTCGTTTACAAGCTGTTTTTAAGGATACTCACTAATCGCAAAGTACGCAGAATTGACGACTTCCAGCCTCCCGAACTAGCCGGATTCCGAAGAAGCTATAGCACCATGGACCACATACATACACTCAGGCAGGTATATCGAGGTGTTGAAGTGTTTACAGATATACAAATCAGCCATGATGTCAGTTCGATTAAACTACAGAAGCATGAACCCCATTCAATTGTAGAGGGGTGTCAGGCAAGGGGACGGTATTTCCCCGAAACTGTTCACCGCTGCTTTGGAAGATGTGTTCAAGCAAATGGAGTGGAAAGGGCTCGGCATTAACATTAATGGTGAATATCTCACACAACTTCGATTTGTCGACGATATAGTGATCCTGGCGGAATCGCTGTAGGACCTCAGTATTATGCTAGTAGGGGACCTGAACAGTACTTCACAATGGGTGGGTTTTAAGATGAACTTGGATAAGAAAAAAATCATGTCTAATGTCCATGTCACACCCATACCGGTAGTTGTTGACGGTACTGCTCTCGAAGTTTCCGACGAGTACGTTTACCTGGGACAAATGTGTATGTTAATAGATGGGTATGTTCAACTTCGAGAAAGAGGTCACTCGAAGAATCCAGCTCGGCTGGGCAGCGTTCGGGAAACTACGACATATCTTTTCATTCAAAATTCCTCAGTGCCTGAAGTCGGAAAATGTTCCAGTAATGTGTGTTGCCACTGCCAGTGTTACCGTATCCGAGACGTGGTCTTTTACTGTTGGCCTCAGTCGAAGGCTCAAAGGCACACAGCGCGCTATGGAACGAGCTATGTTAGATATTTCACTACGAGATAAGTTTCGTAACGATGAAGTCCATAGGTAGGCGAACAAAAGTTACATAGCTCGCAGAGTTTGCCGGCTGAAGTGGCAATGGGCAGGCCACATCGTTCCAAGGACAGATAACCGATGGGGTCGAAAATTACTTGAATGGCGGCTACGTCTTGGTAAAAGGAAAACTGGTCGCCCCCCGATTAAGTGAACTGATGACCTAAAGAAGACAGCGGGAAGCTGCTGGATTCAGAGGGCCCAGGACCGTTCACAGTGGTGCCAATTAGGGGAGGCCTATGTCCAGCAGTGGACTTTAAAAGGCTGTTAGGTATATAGGTAGAAATTCCATTTCAGTCTTTTGATTTTTCAACCTTGCTAGCTTGCTTGCACTATGTAAAATTTTCAAAACAAAACAATTAAGCATTCGCTTTAATAGTATTTAGAGACTTTAACTTGAATGAAGCGCCATGTCACATATCATTTCCTTATATAAGTGACGCCACTTACACAAAAGAGACCGAAATGCATTGCTTGTAGCAACAATATTTGTTTTGAATAGTTAATTTAAATACAAAATTTCGTAAACAAGGCTTACTCTAACAGACTATCGTCTTAATTTATGTAGTCAGCAAAATTAAATGAACCGACGTTTCGGGAATAAAAGACGATGTCAGTTAATTTAAATATTTATATGCCTTTTTTGTGTGTGTTTACTTTAACCGACCCCACTGCTTTTTACAGCGATTGCCAAATCAACTGAAATCCATAATATCCTATGACAAATAAGTAGGAAAAACACATCAACTCCATGATACAAATAGAAGATAAGCAAGGAAAAACGAATGTAGCGACTGGGCACCAACAGAATAGACGTAAGGAAAAACACCTTTAGTGTTTAAAATTGCATTTCCTATGATGAAGAAAAACGATTTCAGTAACGTATAATATCCGAAACAAAAAAGGAAAAACACATCAAATAAAAATCTAACTATAGAGACAGTACTTCAAGCGGAAAATGGACCAAATTTGCTATAATTCGTTGTCACTTCATTTAGCGTCTGAAAAAATAGAGCCTAAAAGTGCCATTACTTGAAGCGACAAAAAAGTGGTCAGATCGCCATGAAACCAAGACCAATCGACGCAGAAAAATTCGCTGATTCCAAATATGTATATAACTCATTTTCGACCAAAGTGTCGCTTCAAGTGTTTCTCCTTTCCACCGTCGATATTATAAAAAAAAACCACCAATTTTTTAATACAGAAATAAAGATGATTTCTGTTTAGTATTTTTGCAAAAAAAATTGCTTGAATAAATTCCAAGACTAAAAATAGAGCAATATTTGACAGTATTTAAAGATACCAAATGGGGATAAGGAATACAGGCATCAAATAAAAGTTTTGGTTTGGTTGGCCTAAGCTAAATGGAAACATGAATTAAAAGAATGCATTGAGCATTGCAGATTTTCAAAAAATAAAAAGAAGCAGAAGCAGATTAACTTGATATTATAATACGTGTCAATTGGTAAACAAACAAGTTCGAAAATCTTTATTGCCATACTTTGTTTTCTTATGTAAGCGAAAAAAGAAAGATTACCCCTTCAAAACAAGCATCCGAGGCTCCGAGCCCACTTTGGTAAGTGAACATAGTATTGGCACATAAGGACATTACCAAGACCAAAGTTATATTACGAGCCATGAACGAAATAGGGGGCAGGTTTCTTTTTGTCCCTTCAATCGAAATGTGCAAACATTTCATTGTAAATTTAAAGAAAGCCTTTAGCAGTATATGTATAATTGATAAATAGTTCAAATAAATATTATGATAAATTCTACTTAAGATCCGAAGCATATTGTATCATTCTTTTGAACGCATCAGTGTCATTGTAGCTCATACAATGTCTTCTTAATCATAATTTTTATGATTAAGAAGACTTTGAGACTATGATGCATCAGTGCAGTTTGATTGAAAACTTGCAGAATACCTACCCTAAGAAATTTTATTATTTGTCGTATATATTATGCTTTACAACATAGCAGTATTTTTATTGATGCTAGCCTCGGTCAGTCGAATATATAAAATCCAGCATCATTCGTTGAAATTACTTAAATCTACTCTGTACAAAGATTTCATAGACAGAACTTGGCACTATTTAGCAGTAAACATCTTTAAGCAAATAAATATAAACAAAATGTCACCACGAGTTGTTTACCGGACGTTATTAAAAGCGCAATTCCTATTAAAAAACTTGATCTATGGCTAACCCATTTGATTTTTCAATTAAAACCTGAGAGGTTAAAACAAAGGCACCGACGGACAAAGCCTCGAATGCCAGCTTTCGCTGCGGTTTCATAATTTCTTTATTTTCAGATGTCGGCAGATTTTTTATTTCAACTCAACGACAAAGCGGGCTTCAGCAGGAATTACGCTCAATGTTATTTACATTAAAATAGAGCATTCGTTTTTGTAAAATGTGCTGAGTTGACAAATCGTTTCGCGTGCTCTCGAATTTTTTGCTTCGCTATCTCCTGCTTACACGTGCTACGTGACAGTTGCGAAGCATTTTGTTTTAATGCTTTATCTTAATTGCTTTAAATGTTTTTGCATTTTTGTCAAATAGTAAAAAGTGCTCGTTAATGTTTCAGTGTATTGTAAAATGTAATGCAGAAGACTAAAAATCTGTATTATATATGTATCTATAGCACAAGGCTCTGTGGAGGTACTCATTCGTATGTTCAGATCATCTCTACAAACTATGTATCAAAGATTACTTCAGTACTATGAACATCTATGATCTCTCTCTGTGGGCGTAGTTATATGTCAGGACTAGCAATTGCCCTCGCTTCGCTTCGGAAAGCAGTGATAGCCTAGCGGTTAGAACGTTGGTCTCCCGAACGCAGGGGCCCGAGTTCAAATCCTGGCACGCACCTCTAATTGTCATATATTGTGTGCGTATTACAATTTAAGTATCACTTGCTTCGGTGAAGGAAAACATCGTGAGGAAATCTGCACACCAGAGAGTTCTCCATAATGTTCTCAAAGGTGTGTGAAGTCTACCAATCCGCAATTGGCCAGCGTGGTAGACTATGGCCTGTTCCCCTCACATTATTAGAAGAGACCCCGAGCCCAGCAGTGAGACAATTATGGTTTGTTGCTTTGCTTTTGCTTTCGTTTCGAAAAAAAATCTAAGATACTTTAGTTAACTTACAGAACATACTCTTAAAGCAGCATGATTGATCACTAGAACCGCATTACAATGAAAAGTCGTTACACAGCTGCTATTAGGTTTTTTAGGTTTCACTAAATAGTTAAGTTAGGTTCAATAACTCTAGCTCGCACTGGGCTGGTTGCTTTTACATAATATTATTATTTTTTCATCAAATTATTTCCTAAATTTTGTGTTTCCTGCTTAACCCTTAGTAAATTAGATTGAATAAATAGGTTGTATGATGATGTTTGGCTGATCTATCAGTATTTCACAGTATTTAGGTATCCAGACTTTAAAAAGTAGTCTTATATCGTTCTCCAAGGTAGAATCTATGTCTATACCAAAACACATCAAGATTGGTTCAGCGGTGAGAGATAGTTAAGGTTAATTCGATGAGTTATGTGAGAATGGTGATAAAGGAGCAACACATTTTCGCGTTTATTACATTGTAGTTTTGGCAAATCAATAATACGGCAAAGGGGAGATATTACTTCACTGAAAATGAGAAAATTCAGCACTCTACACTTTATCACGATGTTCCTGAGGACATGCATTATAAAAGAACTACAACATCACTACTACGGAACTCTAAAAATCACGGAACACTTAGTTATTACAAAGAACAATCCTAAGCTTGATTTAACACGCCGCAATACGTTTTGTTTAGTGGAGTCATGTATTTTATTATCAATTATTCAATTTGTTCAATGTCAACTGTACTTATAACTAAATTACGATTTTCAACCCCTTCCAGAGTGAAATAAAAAATGCTAAATTTACCTTGAAGGCCATAATTCATGATTTAAAAAAAAAGTGAATATAAAAATAGACATTAAATAAAAAAAATACTTCAGTGCCATATTCTAGCTCCATCTTGCGAAATAGAAATAAAGTAAGAAATGCATGTATGCCTTATTTTGTATGAAGAAATTTTTTTTTTAAGTTTAAAACAAATTAAAAACCCGTTTTTCGGTTTTGGTATCATGCAAATGTCGATTTACAACTTGAAAAAATCATTTATTTCGAAATCACAGACAGGCACTTCAATTATATTTATGTGTATTTGAATTATTGTAAATTTGTAAAAAATAAGTACTACAGTGCCACGTTTTGGCTCCACCTTTGCAAAATATTAAAAAAAAAAACTAAGAAATTTACGTATGAACCTATGCTTTAATTTGTGTGAAGGAAAGGTTTTTGTATAATATGTTTAAAACAAATCAACTCATACTATATTTTCTCGCTTTATTAAGGAACTAAAAAATTGCCTATAATTTAAGTTGAAGACTCGATACCGTAGTAAAGTCCTGTTGAAATCCGTTTAGTGGCTTCAGAGATTTATGAAGACAAACAAACAGACAAACAAAAATTAAAAAGCTCATTTTTAGGTTTTGACATCGCGCAAATAACGATTTACAACATGATAAATGCAGTTATTTCGAAATAACAGACAGACATGTATATATGTATTTATTAAAGGTGTATGTATTGAAGTCGTTGGCGTGAATCAACAAATACAGAGCCATCTAGTTGCCAAGATAGTAATCGATTATTTATTGGATATCGGTTACTCATACAGACTTAATTTGCGTTTTTCTACCACTTCCCAAGTGAAATTTATAAAATGCTTAAAATATATTGGAGGACATAGATACGCAAACAATATGCTCTTAAAAACAAAATACAAAAATAGATATCCACTCAGTAATAGGGATTTGAATTAATGAAAAAAATAACCTTTAAATGCATTTTGTGGCCTTTCCATGCAATATAAGTAAAATCTAAGAAATGCATGTATAACTCTATTTGTACGGAGAATACGTTTTTAATAGTTTAAAACAAATCGGCTGATATTTTTTTATTTTTCCATACAAACCATCCCTAAGGAACCCTTTAGTATGGAACCCTAAAATATTGCTTAGTTGTTAAGTTGAACACTTTGCAATATCCTAGTAAAAGTGTTGTTAAAATTCGTTCAGTGGTTTCGGAGATTAGCGGAGACAAACAAACAGACAGACAGACAAAAATTTTAAAAACTCATTTTTCGGTGTTGGTATCGTGCAAGTAACGATTTGCATCTTGAAAAAATCATTTATCTCGAAATCACAGACAGACTCTTCAATTTTATTAATATGTATAGATTACCAGGATACTTAATAAAACACACAATTCGACAGGCACAAGGATTCTATTCGTTTATTGCCTGATAACACCCGATTTTATCAATTCAACGTTATTTAGTTATTACTTTGATTCGCGATACTCTCAATCTGTCTGTCTTCTTGACAGTTCCCTTTTTCTTAATTTCAAAGATTATTACGAACTTATTTTAGACTGCACCGATATATCTATATTTCAACAGTTTTTTTTAATGCTCAATCCCAATTACAATTATGACGAAATAGTGAAGGTACGTGGCTGGAGGTATATTGTAAGATTGATAAAAAAATTATTCTACATACTAAATGTCAAATTAATCTATTTGTACTTGTATAGTCTACTATTTCACTTGCGTGATATAGTAGATTAAACGAGTCTATTTATTTAGCTTGCAGTTTTAAGCAACAGCACACGCGGTCGGTATTTGGATGGGTGACCACTAGTGGCAAGTATTTCTTGAGCGCTTCTTCGCTTCGTAGGGCTGTAAGTCTCGGTTATTATCGCATAGAACAGTCGATAAGCCAAGCCCGAGGTTTTATGGTGGCATGATAATATTCAACACAATATGATTTTTCTACTATTGTAACTTTTCCATCAATTCTCGCTGAAGCAGCGTTGTGGAGTACTTATACTCCAGGTCTCCGCAAGAGGAGAGACTGTGCTTCAGTCGTGGGCAATCAATGTAGCAATGTGGGCAATCAAATAAGTATTTAAATGACAAGACGGCTTGGATACTGCCATAAGTAGAAATAAGTGCTAGTATCTGTGAGTAGACCTCAGTAGTTTCTTGCTGCTTCTTCTCCCGAGCCCTTTCACAGTAGTCCTTGTTGAAGCATTGACGTAGCTTGCATGACTTTAAAAATGTATCTGTAAACCAAAAACGTTGTTATTTGAATTTTGAATGTTTTTGAAAACAATACAGAAAGAACGAACGAAGAACGAGAAGAATATTCCACAGGTCAGACCCGTATCACGGAAAAGGTTGGAGAAAGTCACATTTGCGCACCAATCGATTGAGCGGTGAATTATTGAAAAGATAGAGATGTACGCGTTAAAGGTGTTTGGAAAGAAATTGCTCCATTACGAAGCTATAAAACTAAGTAAAATTTGGCTTTCGGTTTAAATTAAATGAATTTAAGAGTATGTGGTTGGTAAGGTTCAGTAACTTTACCAGTCATGAACTCTTAAATTACTCATACATAATTATATACATACTACTTGAATACTAGTGTATTTTTAATGTAATATATTATGGTATCGTTAAAAAACTGTATCACGTTATAATGCCAAATTGTATGGTGTTAATTTTTTCCCGCTCATTTCTACTTCCATTTTGCCGTCAAGTTATATCGCACCCTCAGTAAATTAAAAAGCACAAGTCGTCTTACGTTGAATTTTAGTTATTAATATGATTGGAAAGAGCTGCATATGCTCATTTTTTTTCAAATTGTTATCATTAAACTTGACAGTTTTTTGCAAGAAATCTTAATATAAACTTGGACTATTTACTGATATTTTAACAGTTTTTTTTTAGTTTCCTGTAAAATTGCAATTTTCATCTTATGCCTTTTTCCACTGAAGGTGCGATATGCTCATAATAACCTCAAAATAAATTTTGTCTATGACACACCAAATATGCGCAGACCTCGTATATTTATGCTAGAAGCTCTCCAAGCAACTTCAAAGCACTTGAATCAGCATAAGCAAAGCAACAACCCACTGCTGGGCTAATTGTCCCACTGCTGGGCTCGGGGTCTCCTCTCACAATGTGAGGGGTACAGGCCATAGTCTACCACGCTGGCCAAGTGCGGATTGGTAGACTTCACACACCTTTGAGAACATTATGGAGAACTCTCAGGTGTGCAGGTTTCCTCACGATGTTTTCCTTCACCGAAGCAAGTGATAATTAACTTGTAATACGCACATAATATTTGAAAATTAGAGGTGCGTGCCAGGATTTGAACCCGGGCCCCCGCGTTCGGGAGACCAACGTTATAACCACTAGGCTATCACTTGCGAATCAGCATAGCCTATCTCGATTTACATCCTGGCATTAAACTCTGTATTCCCAGTTTGCATTCTAGACTACATCTACTAATAATGAACGACATTATTACTAACAGGTTGCCTAAATTGGGTACTGGATATTCACCGGACAGTTTGTAATTACATCAAGGAACCTGAAGCGACAGTGATGTAATGTAATCATGAATACTAGATGGACAGCTGCGAATCAGTAGTGAGAGCGTAGTGGTTTGTTATTCTATATTTGAAAGTATTCCAGGGTTCGTAAACTGGTGAAGTTTTGTTTCAGGCTTCCCGCCCACGTCAGACTTATTGTAGGACCGATAATCGGGCCGATTTTTCCTCCGATTCTTATGACCGATTTTGTGACCGACTGTCGGTGAGTCGGTGAGAACGCATACATTTCCGAACGTTTCATTTTTCACCGATATCGGTCGAAATGCACCGATTTTATTTCTGACCGACTTTTGGTAGGACGTGTGCGTTGCACCATTGCTATCAGTACGTTCTATTTTTCTCCTACAAAAAATCGGTCACTGATTATCGGACATGGGCGGGAAGCCTTATATTTGCCAAGCTTTTTGCGTTTAGAAAATTTTGCACTGAAACCATTGAAGTATAATATCATAGAACAGACATCTCGAATAAAACGTGTATCCCGCCCGGGAGTTTCGATTTTCAAAATTGAGCCCCGGTTCTCCTTTCAAAATCGAACGAATCCATTGAAGATTGAAGCCAAGTGCCGCCAATGCATTAGGACATACATGGTGTTCGCGGTGTCGGTTCTATACGCTTGTAATAATACTTCAATGACTGAAACAAATATTGTTGAGTTTGCTAATTTGAGAATCAAAATTTAATTTTCAATTCGATTACTTCTTTGATTTTCAAATCTATGTATGTGCCTTTTTAAAATAATAAGCACCTAGGTTACGGTTTTTTAAAAACAATGTAAGAAATCCGAACTTGACCAGTATGGTTGGCATGGCCTGTACCTTTCATATATTATTATGTGAGAGGTGATCTAAGCCCATCTGCGTGATAGTTCTAATAACTATGAAAACACATCACAAACTATCATAATTATTATATCAACTACCTATCTGTTTCACACACCCGACTTAATTTGAATCTATTTTCTTAAAATTCTTAGGAAGCGAATTATTTTACAAAATTATAGTAAGAAACAATACGTTGCATAAATCCGATTTCCCCTTTCTGCTATAGACGCAATTATCATTTTTTCCCAACAGATTTATTCAACGGTTTTTATATAATGACTGCGGAGTTTGAAGAAGCTAGTGAATCTGTGAGTTGATCGTAATTGCGTTCTTATCCACTTGAAAAGCAAACCAAATTGAGGCCAATTATCACCGCGATCCGACCCAAATCAGCACAATTAAGTGTTCGATTGGCGAAAATTTTATTGCAAATATACCAATAATTTCATTAACATTTAAATTTTGATTTCGTTTTAATTCGCTTGATCTCTGGTTATTCCATAATTACCAAAAACTAGGTTTTAAATTTTTTTTTAGGAAACTGAGGCAGGATTTCTGATAATGACAGTAAATGTTTCAGAGGGTTACAGAAACATATTTTTATGTAATTTTAAGTTTTATTTAATACAAAGTCAAGCCTTTTACACGATATTTCTTAATTTTTCACACGATTCTTATTTGGTAAATAATGATATAATCTACATTGTTTTGAAGTAATAATTTAAATTAGATAAATTAGGAAAATAATTAATGGTAAATAAATATTACTTTTGGCATTCATATTAAAAATTTGTCTTAAAAAAATTCCTTCCCCCTCGTATGCTGCCCTCTGCTGTAGACACGTTCACGCTTCATGAGATAAGACAAATGATATATAAGACAAATATAAATACTATTGCAAATTTCATACCCTTAGGTCACGTTTTGCCCCGCCTCACACTACTTCAGATAAATGTCGTATCCAATTTCAAGAATTTTACTATAAATTACATGTATTTATTATACATTTATCCAACAGACTATAAGTTACGGTTAAAGAATTTATTTCTCTTAAGATTTAACAGAAAATCACTTACAGAGAAACAACATTGATCAAAAACAAGTAGATTAAGCCGAGATAACGCAGTCGTAATTATTAACATAAGTTAGGGTAGATGTAAAAAATAATGTGTATTATAATGACGTTAGACTGTGTGCTTACAATGTTAGTAATGCAGTTTAATGTTTGTTAAAGGCCATGCCATAGTGTTCAGAAAGATGTTTTATTGTTAAAGTTATTTATTACTTTATATTACGAGTACTTTATTAGTAAGTATTTATATAATTGTTTCTATCGTAGTAGTATATTATATTAGTATATTATAGTATAACTGATTGTATTTAGTATTAGTATTTTTATTAGTATATTTATTTATATATGTATATAAGTATAGTGTATGTATTATATTAAAGTATTAGTCTTTAGTGTTATTAAAAACATAAATAAGTAGTAATGAGTACGCAAATATATTTAGGAAAGATCCTTTAATATGTGGCTTTTTAATATTTTTTTAAATATGGAAAACGATTTGATATCTTTAATATCTCTTGGCAATTTATTGTAAATTTGGGCTCCTAGAAATAAAATACTTTTTTTCCCATAGCCAGTCCTTGGAGTAGTAAGGCAAATATTGTTTGCATTTCTAGTCATACGCTTATAGTGATCTATCTTTTTTGAAAAAGTTATCTGGGAATGTAAGTCTTTTGTTAAAATCTTTCGAACAAGTATGCAAGTGTTATATTTATGTGTTTGATGAAGATTCATTATTTTTGTTTCTGTATAAATTTTGGTGGTGGGTGTTAGATAATCATATTTGAATAACCTTTTAATGAGTTTATTTTGTGTTGTTTGTAACTTTTGAAGATTACTTTTTGCCGCTGTGCCCCAAATTTCAATTAAATAATCGATATGGGGCTTTACCATTGCGTTATATATGATATACCGTACATATCTTGGTAAGCATCGTATTATGCCTCGCAATGCACCCATCAGTGATATAAGTTTTTTTCTAATTTTGTCAATATGAGTTTTCCATGTTAATTGATTATCAATAATCAGGCCGAGATATTTTTCTGAGTTAACTCTATTTATAACAACACCATCAATTGATAGGTCTTTGTAATCACCAATTTTTTTGTTTTTAGCGGAAAAAATTATATAGTTAGATTTAGAAATGTTAATTGTGAGTAAATTTGACTGAAGCCAGTTGTGCAAAATATTTAAATCATCCTGTGCTTCTTTTATTATTGTATCTATAGAGTGACTATAATAAAATAAACTTGTATCATCAGCGTATAAAGTAAGACTCCCCTTCGAACCTATCTCGTGTATATTATTAATATATATTAGGAACAGCAACGGACCTAAAATCGAGCCTTGCGGAACGCCGCAGGTGATCAGTTTTGGTTTACTTTGATGGTTATCTATCTGAACAACCTGATACCTATTGCTTAAATACGACTTTATTATTTCATGAGCTTTGCCCGTTATACCAATGGATTCTAGTTTTACTAAAAGTGTTTTGTGGCAGACCGTATCAAATGCCTTTTTTAGGTCTATGAAAATACCGAGTGCTATTTTTCTATTATCTATGTTTTGTCTTATATTTGTAACTAGGTCAACGGTAGCAGAGACAGTATTTGATTTTGGCCTGAAGCCGTATTGTTTCTCGTATAGAAAACCAGTCGATTCCAGAAAGTTGTTGAGTCGGTTGTACAGTGCCTTTTCGTATATTTTGGACATTACTGGTAGGACTGATATAGGCCGATAGTTTCCTGGGTCCATTTTATTTCCAGCTTTAAAGATAGGACGTACCTTAGCTATTTTGAGGGCGTCGGGGAAACATCCTTCATCAAAACATTTATTTATACATTTCACTAAGTTGTCTGCTATAACATTTTTAATAGATTTAATCACTTTCGTGGAAATCCCATCTACCCCTGAACTAGTGTTTGAGTCTAGATTATTTATTATATTTACTATTTCTTTTACTGTAACTGGTTCAAATTTAATTAATTTTTTATCGCTAATTCCTGGTTTATTATATGTAGTAGTGTATGTTAAGTTATTATAGAACTTTGTTGGTATTTTACTAGCCAATTCGTTACCTATCGTTGAGAAAAAGGAGTTAAATAGTTCGCATATTTCATTTGTATCAGTTATTATTATTGAGGATGTATCGCCGCATAGCCTAATTGAGTTTTGATTTTTTTCAATTTTATTATTTGATAGTCTATTAATAAGTTGCCACATTTTTAAAGGATCCTTCTGACAGGTTTTAAAGTTTTTATAATAATATTGGTTTTTAGCTGTTTGTATATTTGTGAAAACTACGCTTCTTTGTTGATTAAAATCATTTTTCAGTTTTTCGTCACCCGGAGTTTGCTTCAGATCATGCCACAGTGAATTTCTTTTATTAATCAATGTAATTAAGTCCTTGTTTATCCATTCTTTACAAGGTGGATTGAGGATTTTTGTCTTCACTGTTTTATTCTCCGCAATTGCTCGTAAGAGTATTGATTTTAATTCGTCGTATTTATTAATTTCCATAGTTGTAAGAGTGTCTTTCGTTGATTGTACAAGCTTTGTACAGTTAATGGATTCATATTGAACTCGCTTTACACGTTCAGGTTGGTGTCTATTGATTTCAAGATAAAGTTGTTTGTGGTCAGAGAGAGTAGATTCAATGACAGCCATATTAAAAGTATTTTCAGTCAAATTTGTACACACATGATCTATGATCGTTTTCGAAGAAATCGTTTCACGTGTGCAATATTTAGTGTTAATGTTGTTTAGTATTTTGATATTATTTTCTTGTAGTATATCCCTGTAGTCATTCGTGTATTTATCCTTGCTAAGTAGATTTATATTAAAGTCTCCAAAAATTAGTACACGTTTCCGTTTTGTTAGATATTGATTATATAAGTCAAGAAATTTACTAGTACTTGCTGTCGGTTGCTTGTATACTGCTCCTACATCAAGAGAGAGTGTTTCTAGATGTATCCATAAAAAATGATTTCCATCCACACATTGCTCTTCCAAAAGGTTATGACTGAGGTTATTATGTACATACATAGACACACCACCGCCTCGTGTATTTGTTCTGTAGTTAAAGTAGTGCGTGTAATTTGGAAGTTTTAGTCTACAGGCTTCTTCGTCATCTTTAATCCAGGTTTCTGTTAATATTATGACGTGAATAGTATCTTTAAATGATTCGATAACACATCTCAATTCATCCAATTTACCTGGCTTAACGATACTTCTGATATTCGCATAGATGAATTTTAATGTTTTATTTCTGACTGTCACTTCAGCGTAATTTTTACAAATTTCGTGCGTAATGTTATTATTATTGGTCAAAGTCTTCTCTCCTGCATCTAGTTTTTTGGATTTTGTTCTATAATTCTGGGATTTCCTTTTACATATTTTATTGTCAGGTTACTTTCCCCTTTTTCTGTGCGGTGTCTTAATTCTTCTCGCAAATTTAACATGACCTGCCGTTGATTAGGTGTTTGGTCGGAGTATATTTTGATTTTGGAAGTTGTAGTGTTAAATTTACTTTTTAATATTGTTTTAGCCGTTTCTTGTGAAGTAAAACATACTTTCAGGGGGCGGGATTTTTTCACATCATATTTACCCAACCGTATAATTTTCACAGGCTCCGGACATAGGGGATATACGGTAAGTATTTGTTTCTTAACTTCAGAGCTATCGAAGTCCCTCCTCTTATCCTTATTCTCCAGTGTTGATTCGGGAATGCCTGTAATAATTATATTCTTACTTCGTTCTATGCGTTCGTGTACTTCGGCCATAATGTCTTCACAAGTAGATATTTTCGTAGGTTGTACGGAGGATAAAGTAGAACGGGTGCTCTTGACCATATTGAGACCATTTTCGAGATTCTTTACTTTTTCCTGAGTATCATGCATAGTACTTCGTAGATTTTCGATTTGCTGTTTAAAATTGTTATGCTCAATTATTAATTTATCTGTTGTGGTCTTAATACCAGCCAGCTGTTCTTTTATTAAAGAAATATCATTTCTTATCACATTCGTGTTTTCTATTTGTGATTTCCCTATGTCCTTGAGCAGTCCCATTATTTCCTTCTTAAATTCTTGAAATTGCGATTGAAAATCATCTTCCGGCACTTTCCGCTTGCGGAATGATATGTTTTTATAGTCTAAATCAGAGGTACCAATATTTGATAGTTCAGGTTGGGAACTACTATTTCCTCCAGATACACTCATTATTATTAAATATTTTCGTATTTACGTATGGATTTTCCGCTCCGCTTGTCGCTCCGCTAAGTTAATAAGCGCACAGGCCTTGTGATGTACATCGATGTGCTGACTCACCGCTCTTCGTACGTTGCCGCACTAGTCAAGTAGTAGATATATTGTTAAAGACACTGTATATTCGTTGCAATTAAGTTTAAAATTGTAAAACACGTAATTGTTAAAGTATACTTTATGAAGATAACAGCAAACACGTCCGTTCACTACGCGTTCTCGGCGTAATAGTAATAAGTTAAGTTTATTCATTCATGAATAACATTCTCATACACCCATAATCCGTAGTGTCAAGAGTTCACATTCATTTTTATATAGAATTCTCTTCGAGATTGGGTTGCACCGTAGCCACCTACGAACGGTAAAAATGGAATAAAACCAGGACATTTTGGTTCTCTTCCAAAGGTTATTTGCCGTAGAAATTTTCCAACAAGAAGCGAACAATAGAATCATTCAGTAGTACTGGATTATGCACACGCCAATAGCTGTTTAGAAAGTTCCGAACGAAAATGTTTCTGGGATTATTCAACGGATGAAAAAAAATCGGCTAACTTTCTGGTTTCAAGTATGGTTTCGTGTTTCTTTTGGCTGAATTCGCTAGAACGTCCGTAACTGGTTTCGGTTTGTTTATTTTAAGTTCGGTTCGATGTTGTTGTAGTATTCGACTGCAATTGCATTGTTAAAATGATAGGTGAGTATGGGCATGCTGAAAAGGCTTGCAGAGGTATATTTATTACTCGAGTGCTAAGAAGGGTTAAGTTTTTCGTGCGTACCTTGTATGTTTGTATTTATGGGTGTAATATTATTTATAACATCGTATCTTCTAAACTGCTGAACTGATTTATATAATTAAGATATCGTTAGATTCGTCTTCACTTATCTAAGAACACTTAATAACCCAAATAGATAGATAAATAAAAAAAAACAAATATGGTGGCTGTGACATGCCATTGTTTGAAGTATCAAAAACAAAAATAAAATCTTGTTTGAAGTATGAAAAAAATCGAATAATGCAATTCAAGTACAAAGGAGAATGCCCACGGAGAGTATCGCTAAATCTAAGTTTTGTCACTACTTCATGAAATCAGTAATTCCTATTATTAATTAAAACAATGTTTGTAATTATTACGAAATAACAAATTCTCCGTATAAAAACTGACCAAAATAAAAGTCGATATCTTTACCATTTATTTTGTCGCCATCTTTGCCAACTGCCATTACAAAAATACGATTAGTGATTAATCAAGGAATCGATAAGTTTAGGTGAGATTCGATTATTTATGTAATTATTATGATTCACTTTAAAAGAAATCGATATCCAAGTTGAAAGAATTGATTTTCTATTAAATCAAGTATCAAAGGATAGTTTTTGATTAATCATGACATTTTTAAACATGCCTTGTAAGAGACATTTTTAAGTAACGCTATCTTTGATTTTTTGAATGCATTCATAAATATTTAGTTAATTCGTTCAAATTATCTACCAAGTATGACCGATTATTTTGGCGTCAGACAACAACAAATAACTAAAAGAAACTAATATTGCAGCCAATTTAGGGTTGTAGTCGCTAGGTTCTTAAAACAGTCCGATTTAAGAGAATAATTCATCGAAACGATGTAGCGTTCAAGATCGATTAATCGATTCCAGAATACCATGCTTAATCGATTCTTCGATAAGTCAATCTCAGTTTGACATTCCTAAGCTACCTGACAAATAATTATTATTTTGTGAAGTTCCCGACAGTTTGTTTTGAAATTTTGAATTCAATAAGTATGTCGGAGATCATAAAATGGAACGTCAAGCCTGGCTAGGCTTAGGTGTATTCGGATTGTGAAGATGGCAACACTATGTGAATTGACTACTGTCATTTTGGTCACGCGGTGACGTGGCGGGAGAACCGAGGAAAGCTATTAACTTGCAAGCGACGAACGGACACTTCGGAATCAGCCTTCGAGCTGCACGGACACCTAGAGAAGAGTATCGTTACATTCTGGATACAGCCTTCGAGCTGAGCAGACGCCTAGACAAGAACGTTGTTACTTTTAAGACGGAACGCGACGTGTGAATTGTATTGTGATATCAGATTGACGAGTAACAGGATCAGACGATTATGCGAGGCATTGGGGTGGCTGTAAGGGGTGATGGGAGGCCACTGGGCCGTCGTGCCCTATTATTTGTTGGCTGTTACTCGGATAATTGAAGACAATCAGTTCTAATGGCGTGTTTAATTATAACCAGTGTAAAACCTGTGTTAAAATGAGTTTCTGACTAAAGTGATGTAAACGCCCATTGTTGTTATTATTTCCCGAACCACCACCCAACCAGGCATTATTTCCGTTATCGGAAGTGGAATGGACCCACATGATGAGAAAATTTCGCCCACACATGTCGGAAAATAAATGAAGAATGACGGTGGTTCGGATGATATTGAAATGAATTGGTTGCAATGAGAAACGTAACGACGGTGAACGCGAGTAAATGAGAACCGTGGAATTTTACAAAGAAAATATGTGAACCTACCCCCAGATATTCGCCTCACGCAAGATGTCGATATTAGTCGAGAAGCAATTATGATGGAAGTGAATGGTGGAACAGAGTATGTTACTACGAGTATTTGAACACAGAACACGAGGACGTGTTCATTTTGTCAAAGATGGCCGAGGGAGTAATAGCATCCAAGACATCAAACCAAACTATATCAACAAACCAAAGAAACCAAAAAAAAAAAAAAATTTTCATAAGACGTGTCTTTGAGGGAAAAGTACTATCTTTTCATTCGGATTGCAAGAATCCGCATTTCAGGTTTTTCAGATAATATGATGTTACAAACGGTGGACGGCAAGCATGTAAAATTCGAATACAAAGGATCGGAATAATGTCTTGAGTACTCTGTGATTAAGGTTTGAGGTTATAAGACAGCGATTTGGTATGGCATATTTTTTCATTAAGTATTCTTAACAAGATTGGATAATTCGATAGTATTTTTGTGTAGTAGGTATACACTCGAAGTCAAGCAGTGTAAATGGTGCCGTCATCTTGAACTGTCAAAACACCTGACAGAATTTTCAGAGTTAAGATTTAAGTTAAGATTTTGTAAATTTTATTTTGTGTAAGAATGTTGTGCTTCGAAATCCTGGAACATGCAAGGATTTCCTTAAAATAAGATTGATTAGAAAGAACTGGTTAGAATGGTGGTTTGCGTAAACTAAAAATCGTTTATTTGTGCTTGATTCAACGAAATATCATAAAGTCAGTGTACAGTATCGTTCAACGTAATTATGATTAACAAAGTTATTCAAAGTCAGAGCATGTATATTGTTTTGTGACACCAGAACATCTTGATATTCTTTAATTATCGTCTACCCTCAGTTCAGAAAAATAACAATTAGACATTTCGTGTTTTTGTCTTTTGTTTTTTTGTGTGTGTTTCAGATAAACTAAGTGACAATGTCTGTTGTGTGGACATCCAACTTGCGAATATCTGAACGGTGACGAGAAGTTGCATCAATGCGAGATTACGAAGCGCGGCGACAAATACCTGCCTTTAATTTTGTTGATACTGACGAGAGCGCATCGCGGCTCCTTGTATCGTGGCTTACGATGACCATCATCGGTCATTGGATGGCGACATGATATAACAGGTGATCTGTATTGATTCTATTGTGGCTCATTTTGATAACTGCTCACTAGCAGTAATTGTTCCTTGTTGAGTTTGTGCTGATATTACGTAATGTCAACATATGACATTTGATGGTTACTTGAGTTTGTGTACTTGACGATTTTTTGGTAATGAAGGCCACAGAGAGAATTTGGTGAGCGAAGTGAGCGAAAAATAACTTTTTTGTTATTTAAAAGTGATATGCAAAGATAATAATTCCTTTACTGATTTGTTGAACTGTTTTTAAGAATCTTTAAGACAGACGGGATAACACACTAAGAATTTCGTAAAATGTTCAGAGCAAGTGAATCGATTGTTGATTGCTTTTGATGAGTAGTAAGTTGTATGCAAGTCGCTCAGATAGCATGCAACTCCAGTCATTCGTAGACGTAGGCGTAAGAACGGGCACTAGATATCCCGCCGCAGTGCGGCCACGACTGTGAGTGGCGTGCGAATGGCTTGGAGCTGTAAGCAGTCGCTGTTGGAGCTTCCGATGGGAAGCAGTGAGTTGTTGTTGTTGTTGTGATGTGGAACTGGGTACAGGAGGTAGCCCGGTTGGCTCATGATGATGATGGTGTTGATGATGATGATGATGATCAGAGTATTGCATACAAACTGCTGACTTATCTTTGAGTGCCATGAAGGCTTTTTGTTGTAAAGTTAGATCGTGTTATCAGATTGTAGTTCTTGGTATTATCCCGTTCTGGCTGCTACGTGTGTTTTCATTATGAAGCCTTGGGGCTTGAGGTCAGGGAGGCCGAGTGGGAAACTTTTACTTTGCGAAGGTTATGTCTTTTCCAGATGGTCCCCTGCTGCCTCACCGAGGACGGTGAGATTGTCACGATGGCCGTGTCGGAGATCATAAAATGGAACGTCAAGCCTGGCTAGGCTTAGGTGTATTCGGATTGTGAAGATGGCAACACTATGTGAATTGACTACTGTCATTTTGGTCACGCGGTGACGTGGCGGGAGAACCGAGGAAAGCTATTAACTTGCAAGCGACGAACGGACACTTCGGAATCAGCCTTCGAGCTGCACGGACACCTAGAGAAGAGTATCGTTACATTCTGGATACAGCCTTCGAGCTGAGCAGACGCCTAGACAAGAACGTTGTTACTTTTAAGACGGAACGCGACGTGTGAATTGTATTGTGATATCAGATTGACGAGTAACAGGATCAGACGATTATGCGAGGCATTGGGGTGGCTGTAAGGGGTGATGGGAGGCCACTGGGCCGTCGTGCCCTATTATTTGTTGGCTGTTACTCGGATAATTGAAGACAATCAGTTCTAATGGCGTGTTTAATTATAACCAGTGTAAAACCTGTGTTAAAATGAGTTTCTGACTAAAGTGATGTAAACGCCCATTGTTGTTATTATTTCCCGAACCACCACCCAACCAGGCATTTCCGTTAAGTATTATTTCGTGTTTGATTCTTTTTGTTCTTTCAAAATACATCTTGTCGTTGCATTAATTGTTCCCTCCAACTGCGATATTTGCGCTGGCAGTCACTGAGAGAACTTAATGATGAAACCTACAATACATTAGCGTCTTGGATTTCACCTACACCGGTAAGTAATAATGATGCGGTTTATGAGATGTTTAAACATTGCTTCTCGTGCAGTTATACTCGTATTTTATTATCTTTTCGCGCGATAAGGTGCTGGTTTTAACAGATTCTCGGTCTACACTTGTCTACAATTTCGAAAATTCTAATTTTAGTGGTTCTTCATTACCAGATTGCAGTTGAATGCCGAGAATTATAAATATTTTTAATATGTTATTAAAAGTACTAAAATCATAGTAAAAATTAAGCTCAATTACATCACTGCACAATAGATTTGATAGCGATACTGAGTTCCATAGTCACTTGGGCAATCTCCTTAAAGCACTCATCATAATGATTCCAAAAAGTTATATTATCATGATAGCTTTTTTGATAGTAGGCATTATTTTTATTTTTTTATTTATACTAGTTACGGAATAGGTTACCCAAGTATGATATGTTTGTATTGTATTTATATCAAATTCTTCTTAAACGTTGAACTCATTATAAAAATAAAATAAAAATAAAAAAATAAAAAAGCCTTTTATTTCTTGCAGTGTTGACATTTCCACAAAGTACACAATTTTTTACGCAACATTATTATGCAACATTAAATTATAAATTCACTTTATTATTATATAATATTCTTTTAACATTGTTATAATAAAATTAACATTCTTATTATACAATGGCGTATTATGTATTTTCAACAATTTTTAGTTATAATTTAGTTGAACTCATTATCAAACATGAAGTGGGATGTAGTATCATATAAATTATGTTGTATTAAATGTACTAAGCGGCACATTAAGCGTCCAACTAACTTAGCAATCAACAGTTACGTGCTCAGTTAATTGAGTTATGCAACCGAATATCCACTATCGAATCGCCAAACTAAATTACCACTACATACATATAATTTGAAGCGCTCATAGCCCAGCGGCTTGCGTCGATCCTAAAGGTTGTAGCTCATCTACACGACACCGCTCCCACCCAACCAAAGTATGAGAATTCAAATATAAACTTTAAATCATGCTCTGTAGATGCAACTATTGAGTGGCAAGGTTGCGGTAAGCTTGCTTCCCGCGCGCGGGCTGCTAAATTTTGTTGTTACTGTAAAGTGCACCTACAGAGCACGATTTTAAGCCTATATTTGAATTCTCATACTTTGGTTGGGTGGGAGCGGTGTAGTGTAGATGAGCTACGACCTTAAGTGATCGACAAAGTTAAGCAACAGCGGGCGCGGTCGGTAGTTGGATGGGTGACCGCTAGTGACAAAAATTCTTGAACGTTTCCGTGCTTCGGAAGGCACGTAAAGCCGCGGTCTCGGTTGTTATTATAAGGTAACAGTCGTTAAGCCATGTCGGAGGCCTTCGGGTGGTTTGAACACTTCCGACACTTGGGTTGGCCACTAACCCCTCCACCAATCCGCACTGGGGCAGCGTGGTGGAGTATGCTCTAGGCCTCCTTAAGAGGAGAGATCCGTGCCCAGTAGTGGGCCATTAATGGGTTGAAGCCACATATAATTTTGAATCTGATAGCTTACATGTCATCATGACGATAACGACGACACAAAAAATCTTAAGATATCAACAACTTCCATGGATAACTTATAATATCAAGTTAACTATGGGAAAAAGGGACGAAGCATACAATAAAATGCAAAAAAATCAAGATAACCAAAAGAATTTTATAAAAATTTAAAAACGGCATGCATTGAGGCGGTCCATAGGGAAAAACAGGCTTACTATAAATTATATGTCAACAATAATATGAATAACTCTTGCAATATGTGGAAACATATTAAACAACATGTGAGATTAAAAACCAATAACGAGATCCCTATCCTAATGAACACTTATTGAATGTTCCTGGCAATAAACAACTTTCACATTTAACATACTATGTATTTCACACAACAACTGATGTTATTTTTAACATAATGGAAGTTCAAGAAGCAGACATCATAAGGATTCTAAGATCTATAAAATTAAACGCCGTCGGAATCGATGGTATTTCTTTAGACATGATACGTATGACATTACACTTTACACTCGAAATTATTCCTAACATGGTAAATAAATCTATCCCGACCAGGACTTACCCCACCTGGCAGCACGCACTGGTTAAACCCATTTCTAAGAAGTCAAACCCGATGTGTGAAAATGATTTGAGGCCTATCAGTATACTTCCGTGTTATCCAAAGTAATTGAAAAATTGGTGTCAGAACAACTAATAAAATTTATAGGAAATAATATAATAGTATACTACTAGTATTTGAATCTGGTTTTAGAAAAAATCATAACACTGCAACTGCAACAGCACATCACGATAGTCAACAACTTATTAGGATATCTTCTATCAGCTCAAGATAACGGGCAGGATACAATTCCAATACTACTCGATTTTTCTAGATCATTCAATTGTAATAACACAACCGTACTTCTGTCTAAATTAAGATAGGGTTTGGTAATGGCACTATACAATGGTTTGATAGTAATTTTAAAAACAGAGTTCAAACTGTTGCGTTAAGCAACTGTAATACGGGTTCAATATTGAATCCAAACCCGAAATCTATACAAACCGGCATCCCTCAAGGTTCCGTACTTGCACGAACGCTGTTTGCTACTTACAGTGCTGATATTGTCAAAAATAAACAGCACTGCAAATATCGCGGATTAATTACGCGGATGACATGCAGGTGTACGTCTCCTTCCCCCCGGAATACCCGTGAAGCCGTTGACAAAATAAATGGTAAACTAAAACAGTATTTATTATTTATATGTTCACCTAAAATAAAATAACTTTTAAATTGTTGGCATGGTATATTTATAGCAAAAAAAAAATGGAAAACGCATGGGTGATTAAGAACTGCTTCGGGGCAGAAGACAATAAAATAGGTTCCATGGCGGGTCTCAGCAACGCCATACCCCTCCCCCTGTTTTTCTCCCCTTACCTATCTATGCGAATCCATAGAAGCGATCGCTTATCTGCGCGGTGATACACCATTAAGGAAAATATGTACCTACGTATATAAAAATTAAATAACAAACACTGCCATCCGTGACTTACAGATAGAACTCACTGAAAATCAGCGCCGTAGTCAACACGGCAATATGCTGAGTGAGCTCCTTTTTCTAGGACACTGGTACACATAATTATTGTGTATGCGAGCATAATTTCTTAGAAAAATTCCAACTCCTGAATGACAGTCAATACGGCTTTCGAAAAAACCGGTCAACGACACACGCAGTATATAGCTTCATTCAAGAGGCTTACAATTACATAAATAAAAAAGATTACGGGGTGGCACTGCTCTTAGATATGAGCAAAGCCTATGACAACGTATCGCACAACATACTATTGTCAAAGTTATATTCACTTGGAATCAGGGGCAAGTCATATAACTGGCTTAAGTCATATCTCTCTAACCGAAGGCAGTACGTCCAGGTGGATTATTTTAACGAAATCACACGCGAAGTAAGCGAAGTAACGTCCGACACCTGTATAACAAACTGGTCTATACCACAGGGCAGCACGCTCGGCTGTATTCTGTTTGTCGCATATATCAACGAACTTCCCAACGTGATAAACGCTAAAAGCGTTCTGTTTGCGGACGACGTATCACTATTGTTTGAAAGTAAAAATGAGCACGAAAATTTAGAAAACATTGAAAAAACATTTAAACTTGTTAAAAATTGGTTAGGAACACATAATTTAGAAGTAAACGCAAAAAAAACGAAAATAATACAATTTAAACCTCACCAGAAAATAAAACTAAATCTTAAAAAATTAATAAATAATTTAGGCATTGAAGAAGTAAATGATTTTAGACTATTAGGTATAACAATTGATACACACCTTACATGGAGGCAACACGTTGACAAAATTAAAGCAAAACTGTCCCAATTTGCTTATGGGTTCAGTATTTTGAAATCGCAGTCCAACCTTGAGACCGCGCTTTCGGCTTATTATGCCTATGCACAGTCTTGGTTGCGGTACGGCATTATGCTGTGGGGCCATAGTCCGGCCGCAGCCGAATTATTTGTACAGCAAAAAAAACTATTACGAATACTATTTAATATCCATCAGCCGGCTAGCTGTAAGCCGTACTTTACTAAACACGGAATACTCACCTTGCCTTCCATGTATATACTGGAAATAGCCTGGTACGTTCGGACGCATCTATACGAATTTGATTTATGCACCAGTGCCCGTAGAAAAAACCAATTAATATTGCCTAAATCAAACCTTACACTCTTTCAAAATAGTCCACAATACAGAGCTATCAAAATATACAATAAACTACCTGAGAACCTCAAAGCTATGCAAAGCGATAATCTTTTTAAAAACCGTCTAAAGTCTATCCTTATTAATAAATGTTATTACACTCTAAATGACTTCTTTACTAGTGACTTACACTGTGTCGAACAATGTAAATAATAAATAGTAAATATAAATATAAATAATGAATAAAATAATAATAATAATAATAATAATAATAATAATAATAAATAATATTATATGCTACGTATTGACGAACTACGCAAACTAGGATAATTTTTTTTTTTTTTTACATACCCTCACTTAACTAAGTCGGACAAACAATCACGGACGATGGTAATGAACGCTATTTTAGCGGGAGCACTAGTCACTAATTTAAAGTAATGAAACTAAATTATGAAATTAATAAAATTATAATATAATAATGAAAAAAACTATGACATTTTAATAATTAAATTATACAAATAAATTAAATTATAATTATAAGCTAAACAATTGTATATATAAGAATATAGAATTGTATGCAGTATTCGGATTATTATTATTGTTTTTATATTTTCTTTTTTTAAGTTATCATGAACTATTAATAGTAGAAATAATACCTAATATAAGTAGTAAAACATAGTACCTAAGATATATAATATCACGATTTCAATGAATACATTTCAAATATCTTTTACTATATTAAATTGATTGATGTTGTATAGTTAACTAAAATGTAATTTGAATGTAACCCGTAACTCACATGACAAGTTTGCTGTGCCCTGCCAGGGTCATGTTGATACCAATTTCATAATGTTATTGTAACACCTATGTAACACATGTTATAGCAAATAAATAAATAAATAAATAAATAAATAATGTAACAACAGTTTTGTAACTAGCTGTATGTTTTATTTTTTGTTTTGTTTTTCTTTTTAGTTGTTTTTAATTGTGTTCTTTATTAAGTGTGTAAATTTCATATTTTATTGTCATAATTTTATTGTCTTCGTGGCCTTGGAAATAAAAAAAATCTATTCTATTCTATTCTAAAATTTCCAAAAAAGTGAAAAGAATTTTACTAAAATACTAAGTTTTTACTTTTTTATAGATATGTAATACCAAATATCGTTGAAAACGGCATGGACGGACTAGACAAGACCAGTTTAATTCCTGCTTACTTTATTATTACTTTATTATTTCTTCATGCTAGCACCAAATAGATAATGCTAATCAGAACCGGAACCATTAAAACAACCTGCTACCTATTTCTTATCTTTTATTAAAAAAATACTGCAAACTATCTAAGAAATTTTGACTACGGAACCCTGACTCCAAACTATACAGGCACAGACGTTAGATAGACAGCCCTGTACATTTGACAAATAACAAAATACTATCTTATAGATTTAAGATGATATCTTACCTAAGTTGATACTAGATGGCGCTGTAAAGTTTACTGAATCACGCTAACGATTGTACGCTGGCGGTTATGTAAGTATGTAGTATACAATTTTTGTTAGTGTGTGAAGTTTGCTAATCTAAATATTTTTGCAAGGGACCAACGTTTTGATTTGCGTCCTTTTTAATACATTGTAATTTGGATTTTGGTTTAAGGATTTTATGGCTCCTTTATAAATTATAGTTTTACTTTTAGCCCCGGATACTTAAAGATAGCCAGAACAGAACTAGGGATGCACATTGAAGAAAAACATCTGTTTATTTTTCGATGCACTGCATTGCATAGTGGCATCGACGTTTCAAAAAATACATCGATATGTTTATACATTTATACTTATATGGATCAGATAAAATTTAAAATTGGTTAGGTAGTTAATGTAGTTATAACTTCATGTCAACATGTCGGTCATTACTTATTTATTACGGAAAATTACTTATTATTTTATAAGTAACTCATATTAGTTTATTAACTAATTTAACAAATTGTGTATAAAATCAACTAGCTATTTGAGTTAAGTTGTTATTGCTGTAAAACCATTTAAAATAATAGATAAAGATAAAGATAAAAAACGCACTCAGGAAACTACCAAGCTTCTTTACATGACGGGATATTTTTCTTCTTTTAGTATAGGGGTGGATTAGGACGGAAAACAAATGACACCTTTCAAAAATATTTCATATTGTTTTATGTACGCTATGGAAATTTTATTCAAAAAAATATCATCATAACAAATTAGACTAAAATACCAATAAATGTTATTAGATCTGATTATGAGACTTAAGTAATGTATTGTACAACATCTTGATACAAATAATTGGCATAGGTAAAAGTATAATGATTAGCATGGCTAATCATCTAGTTTTTGCTTCAAATCACTAAGTTTAAACATTAGCCATTCAATTGATCTTTCATATATTAAGCTGTGAATATTAAAATTTCCTCCCCTCCATTTTTACGTTATATTGAATGTTTTCCCGCTAATTATGACACAGTAACCAAAACACAATATTTATATTCACTTAAGAGTTAATAATTTTAAAAACTGTCGATTTATTATTAGTTTTCCTAGCTAATTATTTTAACGATGACGTAGAGTTTTTACGTATACATTACCTAAGTAACTGGCAATTTGACACAATCCTAGGAGTGAATGTTGCTTGAAAAAAGATGGGCAGTTTCGGGAACGCAATCTCGTAAAATTATTTAAAAGCCCTGTAATAAAATGGCCTCACAGATGCTATAAAGGCTCTTAATTGCGTGCAGGGTACTAGAAGCCCTATTTCTTTCGTATAACGATACGATCACGGTATTTTACGGTGGCTTTCTGAGGTGAAAACGTGTGAAGATCGCGTAGGAGAAAATGGATTATAATAACAATTGCTGGCATTTCATAACATTGTCACATTCTTTTGACAGAAGTGGATATATAAACCGAATGTAAGTATGATCCAAATGACAGTTCAATCACATTAACAATAATGGTAGAGTTAAATTGTCCCTTAAATGAATTTATTGCTAGTGCTCTGCTTGCGGCTTTTGCCCATGTTTTTCGAGATGATGATGTATGTATGTGTTCGAGATGATAATCCTATTCCAGATTCTGGTCTATCTGTTTGCTTATTTTCATGAAAATCCGTTTAGTAGACATGCATTAAAGAGTGACAAACATCCATACGTACTCAGAAACTTTCACAATTTATATAATAATATTAGGAGTATATCGACCGTGCTTCCGTAACTGATATCTAAAATTTAATAATGTGATACGAGGTAGATACGAGTATACAGCGCGCTTTATTGTAAGTTATGGATGTTATGAATAAACATTTTCCCCGGGAGAGATGTCCCATGCTTCTAAAACAGCGAAGCTGTAAGTCTGCTTTGCGTCTTGTGCAGCATTGTAAGCAAAAATGTGTAAAATGAAAACAATCTCAGTCATGTGTTAACGTGAATCATCAGGGACGGGTGCTTCAGGGATCCCATCCCATCATCAGAACTGTCTTTTTATAAACATGAAATCAATCTAAATATATATAATTTCAAATAATATAACAATTTTCTAAATCGTTTGATAAATGATTATGTTTTGAGGTATCAAACATAAAAAATTGTTTAATTGATAACTTACTTCTTTTTAGACGTCCGTTAAAAATGTATGCAAGTAGCATAATATTTTTCAGCAACTATGCAACGCCCCATGCGCGTTTGCCAACTTTTGCCTTATCAGCCTGTTCGGATCTAAAAAACAGTCGACGATAGAGTTTACAATTAACCTTAGTTAATACTAATCGAAGCGGATTTTGCGCCAAAAGACCTTAAACTATGCAGGCTTATAATAAAGAAATTACAAATTCCAGGTAAATTAGTAATGTTTTACCCAACGGTAGACAGTACCATTTCAGTAGGTAACTTAATACTGGTAACGATGATGAATTTCAAAATACGTAAATATAAAATGCAGCTTGTGTCGTGCGCGAGGACGCTGTAAGTCCTTTAGAATTTATGACACATTGCGGCGGACGGTAATTAAAAGACCCCACTGAGGGACCTAAACCGAATTGTTGCAAAGTTATACTAGTGTTCTAGTTGTACACCGCTGCGGTATTGATTATGAGGTCTTGTTGCAACCACGAGTAATATTATAAGGCTAGTGGATATCCAGCGTGTTCCACTACGCTAAAAAAATTTAATGACAATGACAAATCAGTGTTTTTGAGTTGACGTTGACGTTGATGCGCCATCTTTACATATTATCTTCAAATTGTTGTATGGGAAAAGTGGAAAATCGACTTTATCAATGCATTGAATATACCTAATGCATTGTTTTAGTGGTCTTAAACCACCTTGGGATTACTGCCTTTCAAGTGAAACCATCTTGAGGCATATCGGTTGAATGGTTTCAGAGTCTATAAAGGAAAAACCTATCTGTACAAACATTGTTCGTGTTTTATATATGTATGTAGATTATGACGCTTAATACACAGTGGTCAAACATGATTATTTTTGAAAACTTATGAATTCACTTCATTTCTGATTCCATTGAATATTGCATTGCCTAGGCTAGCAAACCAAGGTGTCATAAGAGCCGGCATATTATTATACCAGCCGACCCGGTTACAGGGCTCCGTGTATGGATTATATAATGAACTTTAGTATTAAGATTATTTCTGGTATTTGTTAACTCTCTGTGAAGCATACTTATCTGGCTACCATCCTAGTGTCAGCCACCTAACAAAACATGTGCCAGCAAGAGGCTAGAATGTCAGTACCTACTTTGAAAGAAAGAAAGAAAAAGCATTTATTCGAAGGAGCAAAGCACAAACAAAATCTAAGAGCCTCACAAGCAAAGATAATTAAGTGTTTAGTCTCTGACTTATTAAAAACGACAAAACGTATGAAAATATCCATCATCCATAAAATACGTTATTAAACTTAAAATAGGTTATTATTTTCCTTCTTCTCCGTTAATTGTTCTCTTGGCGTATCGGTGGATGCCTTCAGTTTTCCTGATATCTATGACCGACGTCGATCACATACTCGTATCGTCTCTCAGTGTCTCTCAGTCATCTCAGTGTCTTGTGTATTGATTTGTTGGTTGCAAATACTTACACGCTTATGCATATACTCGTTCAAAACTATTCCATCGACCATTTTACCAGCGAAGAACTAAAACTCAATTTCAAACCTGATCAAATGGTATTTGTAAGAAACTACTGGGCAAAGTATAAACTTCCTTTAGTATTGGTATTTTTGATATAGGATAACAAATGGATAACAATGACTATGAAAACATAAAAACATAAAAACATATGAACTATAAAAACATATGATATACGAGTATCACTTATACGAAAGTATTTTAATGATCAATAAAAAAATTCTAAGACAAGGACTAGAAGATTCAAAGATTGCCAATTGAAAGAGTTTGTCACTGTGGATTAAATATGAACTGGACTAAATGTATATTGGACCAAAGGAGAATTGTATGATAATAATCTAGAGGACATAAAATTTCAAACCTTAGTCTTCAAAGTATACGTGACTCCATAATCTTAGTCTAAGACTAATACTAATGCACTATAAAAAAATTTAAAAATGCTTAACGCGAGAACTGTGTTTGTATCTTTTAAAATGCAAAAGTTACTTAAAGTTCTTATAATAATGTCCACGGTGACAAACTACCACTTCGCAAACTTCCTAATGCATCAATTGCTAAACATCCATTGAGCCTGATACGACGCGGAAACCTAGTCGCCATTATCTAAAATTCAATTACCCAACATTTGGCACAGTATAACAGTACTTAATCAGGAGCTCAATAGACCTTACTACGACCTTACTATTGGCAATAGACCTTACAAATAGTGAAGCCATTCCGCTTATAACAGACCAGGCAGATGAACATGTTTCAGTGTAATAAAGGTCAAACGAGGAGGCAGAGAACGGACATATTTCGCGGCTAACTGCTACGGGTACATTTATATTGGACAAAACAGCCGAATTACATGTTATCATCATGGGAATCGATGCGTGGACCGCTATAAATACAGCTTTAATTCGGCTAAGCCCGTGTTGGAGCGTAGGGCTAGCGAAATAGTTTTGTTTTGGTTGTTTTTTCACGGATTCAAAACTTTATTTTTTCATACTGAAAAAAGAAACAAATGTTAAGCTTACATAAAATGTTAATTTAATAGGTGAAAATCTACTTCGATTTTAATCGTAAGCTTTTAAAAATATAATAAATAAAATAAATAATAAACAACGCTTCACACTCATAGCCCCACACTAGGATTCCCTGTGTCGTGGGTGCCATGAACACACAAGACAAGGACATTCACGCCCAGACCAAGAACAGAAATTGTACTAATAGTTATATGTACCTATACAATTTAAAATTTAAAATATTTGTTTCTAACAATCATCCATTCAACATAATTATCCGCCTTAACATTATCTCATGACATGAGTACGTTATCCATGACGGGAGCTGAAAGAGATACCCTTATATATATCTTACAGAGGTCCGTTATGCTAGACGTAATTATGTTAAACCATCGTGAGTTGTTGACTAAACAAATATTGTTCGAGAATGATCTTAGTCGGCCAATCAATCAATTCACTCAGTTTGACTATTAACGGACGCACCAGTGATTATGAATTATAATTTAATAGTCCTAACTTGACCGTAAAGGTAGGTCTTTTCAATCTTAATTATGCAGAGTTATTACAGTCATCTCTTCTACATGACGTACTGTTTCCTGTAGCTAAGCGAAGGACTCATAATTATAAATTAATTGAGCTGACCGAATTGACAAAATCATGTTTTGGTAGCCCTACATGATGTGCTGAGCGGCCCGCCTTTATTGCGAACGCGGGACTAATAAACCCCCGGCTGTTTTATAACAAAGTTGCATCGACAAAATAATTCAATGGGTTTTGATAAAGTCGTAAAACAAAGTTAATGGATCTCGTTTTGCCTCGTGCTCGGTGACCTTCGCCTTTGAATTAGTTGAGGCATATTATCCCTTTCTTATTGGCCTAAAATCTAGTTAGATACTTTTCTTTAGTGCTTCGTAAGGAATTTTTATAGTTACTAGCCTTTTTTGGGGTATGTGGAGTTCGAAGTACTCAGAAAGAAATAATATTTAAACACAGTAATACGTATGTATTATAGCTACTGATCTTTATGTAACTGACATTAATATTTGTTTCAAAGTATATTTAAAATTTTAGGTAGGTATCTCATGTTTGGACAATCATCTTAAAATAATTTAGTTTTTTTTAAATACAATAATATCCAACCTGAAGGGATTTCCTTAATGAGAGTTATAATTATGTAAGCCTAACATTATCACAGAAGTGGCGAGTTCCATGACAGTATGACATGTTGTACTAATAATAATATTAAATATTTACAAAGTGTTCGTTTGATAATAACTTTAACAATATAATAAAAACACATAGGTAATTACATTGTCTACATATTATTTGAAGCATGTAATCTGAAATGAATTCCTTCTACACAGGTAGATTGTACAGAAAGTACAAAGTCAATTTTATTTTGCAATCTCAATTTGTTGGAGACACGATTTGTAGTATTGTCTTCAGTACGTTTGATTTAACTGCAATGCGGTTTTTTTTAAATAATGCTAATAAACAGGTAATTGAATATATCTTAATAATATAATAAGGTACACAGGTTGCTTAAGACAGTTTTTAGGTTCTTTTTGGATTTTAATTTTTTTTGTTTGAAGCAAGTGATATTTTTTAAACTCTTAGTTGAAAATCGACATTTCTTCTTCTTTATCTTTACATAGTATAAAATGAAGCTTATATCTTTTAAACTAACTCATAGTCACTTAACAGTTACTTAAATCACTCCTTAGTACAAAATGAGAATGCCCATTTAGTATGGAGAAATGTACTTACTTTAACATTTTTGTGTCTTGATAAAAATACCTTTATTTGATTACGTTATCTTAATAAATTATGCATACTAACTTTAGTCAATGATAATAGTAGGAACTATGAGATTTTAAACAAAACTAATTTGTATTTAGGTTATAGTAAACTCACAGTAATATGGACTCTATGCGGGCGTATTAAAGTCGATTGCGTATGTAATGTCGATCTTTTAAGTTTCAAATTCATTTGACAGTCCCCAAACACCATGTAGTTTGTAATGTATTATAATCACAGAACACTATTGCTCCTGGCTGATTATAATAATTTTCTAAATCATTTGACAGTCCCCTTACGTCATCTAGTTTGTTGTCATGGATATATTATACTACCTAGTTATAACTGTTGTATCATAATTATAATCGAATCAATGCAACCTATTGGCCCGAAGGATCTTAAAAGAATCCTGATTGGCCCTTATCGAAACATAAATAGCCCAATGGTTTTCTTTTGTAAAACGGAAGTAAAGTTACTTATTAATTTCAGAAAATTATTCCCAATAAGGATTTTTTAGGAAATAGGGTAAAATACTTGAAATATTTTAATTAAATTTTTTGTCCAAAAATCATTGTGACACAATTATTTTTTTAAGAGTACTGGCTATGGGCATTCTCCTTTGAATTTGTATTATGATTCTGTGCTAAGGAGCGATTTAGGTAACCATTAAGTGACTCTGAGTGCGGCAGTGAGCAACGGATTTTGACGCGATTTCCATCAATGGACAGAGTAATTCACGAGGAATTTTGAAGTGAAACTTCTTTAGAATCGTTAGTGATTTGAAACCGGATGCAACGACAGGTAAGATAATATAACCGCTAATTTCGTCATTCAATTTAACTTCTCCGTAGCTCAATGGTCAGGACGTAGATACACAATACCTGATGCGCAGGTTCGCGTCTCACAATATTTCTTTTTTTTTAGTTTTATTTTTTTTAGTTTTATTTTTATACTGTTTTTAAATACTTTCAAATGCTCTTTTAAATATTTTCAAAGAATTTATCAACAAAAAATAAGAATTTCATTCTTTCATTCTGTCAATCGACCGACCGATTATACAGACAGTAAAAATGCTAAGTTGTATTCATAGATGGCGCGAGGAATAAGATAGAACATTCGTTTTATTGCTAGATAGATTTTTAAAAAGTGCTAAGTTGTATTCATAGATGGCGCTTCGATTTATTGCTTTAAGATTCGATTTATTGCTTTTTCATCTCATTATCTTGAAACCAATATTTTGGAAAGTTTCACTTCTACCACGTGTGAATTGCACACATTTTCTTTTTTATATGTACAACAAACTATAGTCTTAACATCATTATCTAACTAACCCATGTCCACCGTAATCTCTTGTTTCCTTCTTTTACACGTCCCTACATTCATTGCTTAAGCACCGCGCTAAAGCGTGGACACACGTGGAGCGTGAACTAACTTCAAGTTAGTATTGGAACAATGTAAAGCCACACGTCGGGACGTGAGCTCATCCGAACTAAGCCGCAGACATAGCTGAACTGTTGATTCACTATACGACGCGACGTGCCGCATTCCACTCAGTACACGCCGTACATCAGACACTCAGTGCCTGCATTGCGGGCTGATAGTATACTTTAAAAGTGCACTGTTTAGAAAATGCATTTCAAATGTTAAATTAAAAGATCTCGCGGTATAACGTATTTTGTTTATACTTTACAGCAAACTATTATCAGCTGCTGCAGTTTTTAGATGTACTAAGGAGTCTTTTCCAAGTTTTTTTTAACGACAAGGCACCATTTCAACGGTGGTAGAATAAAATGAACTGCAAAATTAATCTCTCAATTTTTTTTATTTGAATTTATCAATAGCTAGTAACCAAAGAGACAGGTTACATAAGCAATAGTTACCTACCCATAATTTCTAAGCCAAGGAAGACTCATAAAGCTAAAGAATTGTAACAATGAAATCACACCATAGCTGCATAGGCTCATTATTCATTCTTGTAAGCTAAGTCGCAAAACTTGCTGCTGTCTCTGCATCACCGACTCGCGCATTCTGGAGAGTGCTTGCCGTACATCAAATGCTCAGTGTCACTGCAATGCGGGGATACTAAAGAATATGAACAAATCTATACTATAATAAAACCCAAAGGGCAAATTTTCTGTACTAAAATATTCAATATTTTTTTAAAAATTTGGATTTTCCACACAGAACTTGGCACCCGTATAGATCCCTATTTTTTTGTGCGCGAACTCTTCCTTATTATTGAACTTGGCTTGCATTTAACGTTTATGTTTTTGATGGGATTATCTTTTATAGGTAATAAAAGAGATAAAAAACAGTAACAAAAAAGTGTATTAAGTTAGTTAAGTTATTTCTTATAGAGTTAGCAAATTAAAAAAAAAGCAACTTGAGATGGATTATCCGGAACTGAAAAGCAGCACGCTGTATGTACACATAAATCGCTTGTAATTGCTTAACAGTGTTACAAGTAACCATTATTCTGAAGCAAACACGTACTTTTAGTCAGCTGAACAAACTGAGAAAGTGGGTCTGGATACTTCTTAGATAGTAATGAGATAGAATTGAAGTAAATTTAAAAAAAAAAATATGAGATCTATTCATTCCCTAAAAATAAATTGTAGTTACTACACTAACTTTATAGGTACACATAAGGAAGGGGCTAACGTCGCCACGCCGTTTCAAAACATTCAAATTGGTCCAATCCAAATCTATGGTCCAGTCACACCAATGCTCATATATTACTCAATGCAACGAAACCATAACCGCAGCCATAACGAAGCTGACCTCACGTAGTTTGTAAGAGAGAGACAGAGAGAGAGAAAGAAATAAATAGAGAGCAATGGTGATACTTTTTGTATGTTTGGAAGAGCATTTGTGTAAAAAGTTCTGACGGGCCCTATCCTTTACTTGAAATGAGTGAATTGTTACAATGTAAGTATCATAATAATAGTGAAGCGAGAATTCAGCACATTAGGGACACTGCTACTATTAGGGCAAGGATCTTTTCTTGCAACACAGTAGTAATATTAATCAAGTGAATTATTAATTAAATTAAAATGTACAAAACTCTCATAAAATTTTTTTTACAATATATACTCAATACATTTTGGTTATAATTATAATATTTTACCCGAAAAGGCTGTATAGAGCACCTACCTCTTACATAGTATTATTTTCCGTACCATAGATATTTTTGAACTAGCACTATGGTCAATCCGATCCGAAACGTTAAAAGTAAAAGAAATAAAACCAACTCGCGCTGCGTGCTACATATGAATTCCTGTGAGATCCCGCTGTTCCATCGTTTGCAAAAAATTATTGCAGCTTTCAATATTTGGACTATCAAACCCAGGTGCCAATCCCCGTAGCCTATTCTAAAAAAATTCTACCTTTTGCGATAGTTTTGGTTAACGTATAGAACACACAGGTCCGCCGCACTTCAACCGATGCGGTACAATGGTTTTTAGTTTTTACCGATTTTTTGTCCTGTATTTTGTATTTTGAAGTATTATTCATTTTGCTACACTGTTAGGTACGAAAGTAATTTCAAACGTTAAATTATTTTGTTAATTCTTTCGTTGGATGCTTGTGATCTTTTGTTAGGCTTAATACTTATAAATAAGCTAGCTGTTGCCCGCAGATTCGCACGTGGAAATTATGCTTATCATATATAATTATCACCTATTTTAGCCCCTGGGGTTTAGTTTTTAAAAATTCTTCCTTAGTGAATGCCTACATCATAAGAGCAATACGTGTGTGAAATTTCAAGTTTCTAGCCCTAAGGGATTGCGTTGATACATCAGTCAATGGTCATGGAATGATGAGGGAAGACGGTAAATGGTCACCGATGCCAGCGTCTACGGACCGTTCAAGTAGGATGCAGGGTACGATACCCGATCTTTAATTTATTTGGCTACGTAAGGTAGTTGTAGATGTGATAAATATATATAAGTATACCCGTATGTGTATATATAGGTATACCCGTGCCAAACAGCTTTCTAGCACTAAGGGTGTCTGCGCTATGCTACGGACGAAAGAATATGATTAAACTATTAGGGTTCCATATTTACTAAGGAACCCTAAAAAAGCAAGTGACCTTAAGGTTAAGGTTAAATGGTTACCGTGACCATCGACGTCATGTCGTTGAAAAGTAAATCGTTAATAATTATTACTGACAATATTATGTCCATGGCTTTGGAAGTAGTCATGCAATGTCCAATTTAAGCACACATATTTGGAACTCAAACAAAATGAATACGAATATAAATAACTGACAGATAAAACAATCAGTATGGCAGTAACAAGCCTGTACTAAATAGTTCGGTTTGACTGACACATGTACCATGTAGACCGCAGCAACTCAAACCGAACCCGCGCCGCGGCGTGACATCGAAATATCGGGAGATTTATAACAGAACCTATTATTCATTTATTTTTGAACATTTATGTCATTCATTCACGATTCCTGTTATTTAAGTTTACTTAATGTATATTGTATGTAGCGCTCATAGCCTGGCGTCTTGTGTCGATGTGACCGCTAGTTCCATAAACTTGAGTGCCGTCTCAAAATTATTTATTTACCGTTAATTTAGGATCTTCATTTATAAATTTTATAATACTATTATGTAATAAATAGTTTTGTTGTTCGCTGTTCAGTTTTTTTCGTTGTTTTAATTTTTTGTTAAAAAGTATTTAATTATATCCATTACAAACAAACTATCAAAAGTTCACAACTTTGCACTTTTTAATATTTCTTTATATAGTGTGCATTACGTATGAGAAAATTGACTCAAAGATGGGGATGGGGATGCTGACCCCAAAAATCTATTTCTTTCAATACGCTTATTGTAAAACGACGAAACCAGGAAATATCACACAAGAGATTATGATACTGAAGTTTCAATTGCGGAAGTTGGTACAATTTGGTGTTTCACACTATCGCCCACTAGCAGCTGCGTGTTCGCGGTAACGATACCGCTTTCAATACTAATAGTATTTAAAATGAATTGAATGAGTCGTTTTGTTACCCACCGATAATACACATGCTTATCGAGTATTCAAATTTCTCTGTATCTTTATGAATTATATTTTGTAGAACTGAAATGCACTGAAATTTCATTAGCAATGAAATTGTTGCACGGATTAAAATTTTTGCTGTCATTACAAATCGTTTTCAAAGTGCTCTGGCATTTTGTCCGTTAATGCTTATGCGTTCAGCTTTAGTCAATTCAAACTCTGATGTTTAATATTATAATTAAGTATTAGGTATTCTACTTTGCAAATTAAATTCTAACTTGCAAATGAACACATGAATGATAATGATAACAAATATCATTATCGTGATAATGATTAGTTAATGATAACGAATATCACTATCGTGATAATGATTACTTAATGATAACGAATATCATTATCGTAATAAAGATTTGTAACCTTATTCTAAGACAGTATATATTACAGGAATTCAATTCTACGAATGTTCGAAACCATATTTGTATTACATCTAGAACAGATCATGGCCAAATTAATTTAATTTGACCTGTAAGACCTACAATGAAAACAATAAACTAAAGAGAAGTCTTGGGCATTCTTATTACAATTTACCCGATGAAAAGTCACAAGTGTTTAATAAGTACGGCGATTAAACTTCGAGGCAGTACTAAAATATGTAGTTACGGAACAAAGTAAGACTAAATCTATCTGCCATTTCGAAAGTACCTACACACACTGCGCTTGCAACTGAGAACTTTGACAAATTATTTGATGCTTTATGGCCGCAACCAACTTCGTTCCGTTTCGCAAAAGAACCAGTGTTCCGGATGCTAGGATGTGTGTAGGGAAAATTTAATGAAACGCTTTTAGTGAATTGCGAAAACTGCATACAAATTACGGACACATTTTGGGAAGTTGGAAAGTTATGCGTGTCTGGTTGTGTGTTTAATTTTATCTTTACAGACAACTTTTATCAACATTATGAATTCAGTATAAACTTTTTGTTATTACAAGTCATTCTAATTCACTTAAATGAAATTATGAAGTGCGATATTAATCCAACTTCATAATTTCATTATGACTTAGAATGACTTATGAATTAGAATGACTTGACAACAAGAGACTACATTAGTAGTCTTACTACATTAGTAGTCTCTTGTTGTTGTTTTTTTTTTGGTAATAAACCTGAAATTTTGGGATATAATTGCGACTACGGCCTCGTAATTTACCTGACATGAGACGTAATATTCAAAGATGTTTTTTGAAGTGAAACTTCTTTAGAATCGTTAGTGATTTGAAACCGGATGCAACGACAGGTAAGATAATATAACCGCTAATTTCGGCTTGGAAATTAAATTCTCCGTAGCTCAATGGTCAGGACTTAGATACACAATACTTGATGCGCAGGTTCGCGTCTCACAGTATTTCTTTTTTTTTAGTTTAATTTTTTTTTAGTTTTATTTTTATACTGTTTTCTAAATACTTTCAAATGCTCTTTTAAATATTTTCAAAGAATTTATCAACAAAAAATAAGAATTTCATTCTTTCATTCTGTCGATTGACCTACCGATTATACAGACCACAGACATATATCAAAAATAGACGACGCATGTACCTCGAATTGTATGAAAACCAAGCGTGTCACTTTTTTTTGACACATTGTGCTGTCACAAGAATATTTAGTGCTGAAATTCCCCATCCTAGCGATATCAATTCGAAACTGATTCGTTACCGATTCTCGACAACGATTAATGATTCTCAAAATCGATTACAGATAATAATTAGGTAAATAGAAAATCGTATGATCGTTTGTAGGCGTAGAATATGTAAAACATAAAAAATGCCTTTGGTTGGTTGTACATAATAATATAGTATAGTGCTTGAATATGACCGAATAAATAGTTTTGTGTTTTATTTAACTTGATTATTTGTTAATTATAAACACAAGCTTCAAAAATGTAAAGATAAATAAAGAGATCATAAATATTATGATTGTTTATTATTTGCTTTCAAGAAATTAAATAAATGAAAATTAAAAAAATATTTATAAACATTTCTTTTATGAAAATCAAAACATCATATGGACACATTTAAACTTACCTAAAGTTAAACGAATATTTTTTTATAATTAAAAATTCAAAATAAAAAAACAGTACATCAATATTCGGTATTGCACTTGAAATCAGCCTTCGTTTCTTTTTCGAATCCGTAAAACAGTCATCATTGAAATGAATAGAACATATACGGCTATATTTTGTTGGAAACCAATATCTATGCCCCGTCGCTATAATTCATTTTGCTTTAATATTGGGGTCACTTGAAAACCTTTATTTATAATGTTATCATGAATAAAATCACTATACAGAAACATTAATATTGTAATGAAAAATAATTTGCCTGTTAAAAACTGTCTCTATGTAAATATTATTATTCATTGGTTTTCAAAATCGATTAACATCGAGACCACACCGAATAAATGAACAACACTATATGCTATATTTTACAGAAACACGACAATATTCACCGTACTACGAAGCTAAGCGACGATTTATAGTAACGATTGTTTTACTTTCATTGCGTGTTCCAGTAAACAAGCCGTATAAATTTTGCTACCAAAATCAGCAATGTATTGAGTAGTATGCAGTACACAGTAAGTTAGTGCTTTTCGTTGTAAAACGTGGTATAAATGCAATAAATATGAAAAAAATTATTTTAAAATAAATTACTACACAATTTTATAAATAAATTACTTAACGATGAAAAGAAATATTTCTTTTACCTCTGCTAACTATATTTGTAGAATTCCTACAGTTTAAAACGTTACAATTGGGCATTTTTCGTTATTTCAGTTGACATCTATTGCCAATAGCAGTAAAACGCCAACTAAATGACACGGCGCTCAAATAGGATTTAAAATCCTTTCTGTTACACGTGAAATGTATGAACATGCGGCATCTACTCTAGGTATACATGTCTGTGATACAGACAGTAAAAATGCTAAGTTGTATTCATAGATGGCGCGAGGAATTGCTAGATAGATTTTTAAAAAGTGCTAAGTTGTATTCATAGATGGCGCTTCGATTTATTGCTTTAAGATTCGATTTATTGCTTTTTCATCTCATTATTTTGAAACCAAAATTTTGGAAAGTTTCACTTCTACCACGTGTGAATTGCACACATTTTCTTTTTTTACGCGTTGCGAGTTTAGTGGCAACTACGAGTATTACAATTTCAGAAGAACCAATTTCCTCTGATTGTGGTTAGCTTCGCTGAGCAATAGACGAAGCAATAAATAATGCAATTGATTTAAGATAAAATCTACTTGAACCATTTGCACAATCGTCAACTATTGACATAAAAACCGGCCAAATGCATGCTAGACGCGTAATGTAAGGCTCCGTATTTATAAGTTAATTGACTATGGCGCATTAACTACTTAATATGCTAAAATAGACGTGATAGTTTTAAATTCATTATTGTATGCTACTGCTGTGTATTTTTTACATGTCCAATATCTACTATTTAGCTGGCAAAGGGGGTCCCTGGCTATGCTGCGGACGGACAGGCGTGACGAAGCTATGAAGGTTCTGGATTCATACTACGGAACCGTAAAAGGAGAAAATCAGAACCGAAGAAAGATTAAAGTTTCTCAAAAACAAGAAGTGTAATACTCAACTTTTCCATCTCGCCTCGTAAATAAGGCATCTAACAGACGTACACACGTGATCCAATTTTGTAGAGAAGGGGAGGAAATAAGTACACTTCATTTCCTTCCTTTGCACAGGTAACCGACTTGAATTTTTTGTCAGTAACATTTTAGAGCATTATCTTTTTTGGGAAAGCCCATAAAATGGTTAACAATTAAATAGTTATTATTTATTAAATTTCTTCTGTTATTGTGACAATCATATTTTCAAAATGTTATTCATTTACTGCATTGTTGTAGCACTTTAACGTGTCCTACAGGGGCTACAGGATGGGGTTTAACATCTAACGTACAAAATTTGTCATAACGATCCACACGGTAATTTTCTTTGTTAACATCAGACAGACGAGCTAATGAGCCACTTAATGTTAATTAGTCGTGCCAGTGGTCGCCCTGGACATCAGCAATACCTTAGCCATGACCGACCAATGTATTGCTATCCAGGAAAGAAAAGACAAGAAAGAAGAAAGAAAGAACTGGCTCTCAAACCCCAAGCCAGAACCCGGCATATCATTCACCAGCTGGTTCAAGCAAGCAGGTATCGACTAGTCAGATAGGCTTTGTGGAAAGTTAAATAACCAGTAATAAAACCAGTAATTAATATTGTCATTTAAAGTTTAATGATTCATATAATCCTACGGACATTATAAATTTGAAAGTTGGATATTTGTTACTCTTTCAAGGAAAAATTACTGAGCGGATTTTAATGAAATTGAGAACACAAACAGATCATGACCAAGAATAAAATAAAGGAAAGTTATTATCTATAATCTCAGATTAAAGAAATAAAAGGCAGATATAACATTCGCAAAGAAATGCAACGAATGACGTGAAGCCGCTTTTTCACTATGTGTGCATGACAACCATATTGACATCTAGCAATGGCATCGTAGAGACACATACTTCTTTGTGTGTGTAAGTTGCCAGACATTGAAAACAAAGTCGCAATCTCCCGCAATTTAGTAAATATTTTTTGCCATATTTTCAACTTGAAATATTATGCACAATTATATTGGCAAATTATTTATTATTATATCACTAGTTATCAAAAAGTATAGATATTAAATATGTCAAATGTTTTTACTTACTACTTAATATGTTGAATTGTTTTAATTTATGGTTTTTTTCTATTTTGGGTAGTTATTTTTAATTGGAAAATATAAAATTTTTAATACATTTATTATAATTAAAATACATGAAATGTCGGAGATGGCCATCCACTGATAGCGGAGTAGAAGAGAGCGAATATTATGTTTTGTGCTCGCACTTAACCCAGACGTCGCCCACTGGTCCTATGACCGCTAACGATGATGTCGAAGAGGATGGGTTTTCTCCGACATAATATAATATACGTCATCTTCATTAAAATGCAATAAATAAACAAAGCAAAATTTGGATGGCCAATCATTATCTTGCCTACTTTAAGGAATAATAATAACCCATTTATCTCGTATAATAGCATTTATCGGTAATCTGCAAAATAAAATAATTTACTGAGTAGGCTAAACAGGAACTAAAATAGAATATAATATTTTCTTTCAATCGTGCATTTTATCTTAGGCAAACGTGATATTTTCAATCAACCAGGTTTACCTATGTTAAAATCCTTATTTTCTCCCTCTAATCCTTTGTACAATCTATCTTATGTTTGTAATAGTCCAGCGACAGGTATTTATGCATTGGCTGCATTTAACGATTTTAGATTTAAATAAATACAACTATTTACTTTTAAAATATTTTTTTCTTTATAAGTTTATAATCGATCAGTGTTCAAATAACCCATGCATATTTCCCCTAATTTAGGGTAATCGATTTTCATATATAGCTGGTATAAAATTGAATAATTGTCGAGGTTTTGTGTTCCGAGCGCACCGCAAAAATATTATTATAAATAAATAATAAAATAATGAACAGTTATCTATGAAAAGATATCTAATCTTCTTTTCCTTGATTTTGGGAACAACTTTAGCAGTGTTTAAAATTGCAAGACGGCATTTTATCTGAGAAAATTATTTAATAAATTTTGACAATTGTGACATGCAAGCTATTTGACGCTTTCATTAGTACTGACTCGGGTTTCTATTTGCTTTTTTAGTTTGTATTTGCTTTGGTAGCTTTACATTGTAGTTGGATGAATATATCTGCCTTTTATTTCTTTAATCTGAGTCTATAATATATAAAACACAAAAACTGTTTGTACGGGTGTACTTTATAGACTCAGAAACCATCCAACCGATTTGCCTTAAAATTGTTTCATTTGAAAGACAATAATTCAAAAGTGGTTTGAGACCACTAAACAATGCATTATTCATATTCAGTCCATTGATAAAGTCGATTTTCAACTTTTCCCATATAACAATTTAAAGATAATATGTAAAGATGGCGCATAAACACACTGTCAAAATAAAAACACTGATCTGTCATTGTCATCAGAAATTTTGTTTTTGAATGTTTGAATGGCCATGAGATAATCGCACCTTTACAGAGTACACATCTGGTACAAGCCATTTGGTTACGTAAACGTGACAGAACTCGAAATTCGATAGCGGAACAATAACTCTCTACAAATGTGTGTTCTATTTCTTGTTAGCATTTATCACAGCACACCGCAACCGTTACGCGTTAGTATTTAAATACGTACAGTTGAAATAAATAACATTGAACTGGGACTAAAACGCATGATGTTGACCAAGCAAAATGCTGACAGGCAACATAAGGTGCTAACACATTGTATAAATCGCACGTCGCGCAATAAAAATTTCTCGTCGAATATTCAACTATGTATGCTGTTTTGAATGTTGGTTTGAAACCACAATATTGGTTTGAATGGTTGAAAGTTGTTTGTTATAGCTTCAAATCTGTACGGTTAGGGAATAAAAATGTAATAAAAATAACTAATACACCATAATATTCACTTGTATTGTATGTATATGTATGTATAATATATCGTTCCTTAAAATAAACATATTCATATTGAACGTTGTGGCAGTCTTTATGCATCACTTAGTAGTAAATATGAACTTTTGGTAATTGTCGCATACCTTTAAACATTCCCCATTGAATACAAATAGATAAAGTCTAGTTGTAATGTACAATAAAATTATTGCTTCTGGTGTTCGGCCATTAGAAGTTAAATAGAACATGCACGAGCACTGGTTACGCTTGTTCGAATATTACAATAACACAGCATACAAAATGTAGTAAAAATAATTAGTACATACTGTAGGTGTATAATATTTACTTCTATTTATGGCTTCACTCATAATATTTGGCGTATTATGCAAGTAAAACATAAATTTTATCACAGTAACTTTAAATCTTTAAAGTACAAAACAATGTAATATTTTTGCAGATTTTTTGCATCACTTAATAGTAAATATGAACCGCCGGTAATGGGCGCATACCTTTAAACGTTCCCCAGTGAACAAACAGATAAAGTCTAGTTGTAATGCACAATTATTGCTCTCGGTGTTCGGCCATTAGAAGTTAAATAGAACATGCACGGGGGTGTAAAGTGCACTGGTTACGTTTGTTCGAATATTCGGCCATATTTGCGGGTATGGAGCGATTGTGTGAATCAATTTCGAAGTTTTATTTGTATGAGAGTAATTATTTTAGTTGGAAATAAAATATAATAGTTTCGTAGACAAATGTTATTAAACAGTCCATCCGTTTAATAATATAAATTTTATATCAAGCTATTTTAAACTTTTGTAATTTAGGTGGTTTGTTTCGTTTCTACTATATGTCAAAATATTCGAGTAATATAAATTGCCAATATTGGCTGAGAGATATGGGCTTTTACTGTTTGCTTTTACCTCATCCACAGCCTGTCATTCATCATCCTATGGGAAATACTTTATCAGGTATTTGTTTCGCAATGATAGAATTATGATTTAAAACGTAATCGAATCTATTTAGAAGAAGAAGAGTGTCACTTTTGTGAAATAGTTATACATAAACATATTCTTCGTACTGTGATGAAATATAATCTCTGTCAGTAATAAGGCCAAAAATAAATATTGATGCTGTGTATTATAAGCTGAAAAGATACTGGAAATTATACTTAACATAAAATGGAGAACATTATGGATCATTAAGATAAAGCAATGAGGGAATTCTAAGGCGCGGGCCACACAGAAAAGACGCAAGACACGGACCCGTCGCAGTCGCGGCGCCCGTTTAATCTACTTTCATACAAAATGTATGCAGCCGTCGCGACGTAAAACATACAGAAAAGACGGGACGCCGACACGAACGCCGACTCGTCGGCGCCCTATTGCAAAACATACAGAAAGGACAGGACGCGGGCCTGCGTAGGCGCCAGCGGGGGAGCGGAAAGGACGCGGAGAGCAGGTCTCTTAAAACGTAGTGATTAAGTACTCTGTGGCCGGGAAAAGCCCAGTGTGCGCCGGCCGTCACGCCCGTTCCTTGTCTTTTCTATATGTTTTAACGGCGCCCTGTCTGCGACGGGTCCGAGCCCCGTCTTCGTCTTACGTCTTTTCTGTGTGGCCCGCGCCTAAAGTTACGCTTCTGGGAAAGCCGCGCGGCGTAAGTTAATTTTTCTTCGATCGCTTCTGAGAATTCTGAGTAACACACAGTATGGGCAAATATATAACACTAATGTTAATAAAACGGTTCTAAATACTATACTATTTTTAAAACGAAAAAAATATTGAGAGATGATGAGTTGTAAGAGCGCTAGTGTGCTCGCTTGTCGGCATTCGCATAAAAAATCCTTAAGGACCTTAAAGAAAACATGCAAGGGTACATTGAAGTATAATGTCATAGAACAGACATCTCGAACAAACTGTGTGTCTCGCCGGAAGGTTCGATTTTCAAAATTGAGCCCCGGTTCTTCTTTCAAAATCGAACGAATCCATTGAACATTGAAACCACGTGGCGCCAATGCATTGGGACTTACATGGTGTTCGCGGTGTCTATTCTATACGCTAGTAATAATACTTACAGCTCTATTTATAACAATCCATCCAACCATCCATCAGCTTTTACGAGTCCACTGCTGGAATAGGCCTGTCTTAATTTCCACCACTTTGACCGCTCCTGAACCTTCTGAATCCAGCGGATACCAGCTGTTTTCTTCAGCTAAGTCCACCTCATTTATAAGAATAGAATCTACATAAATATATGTTATCACTGTACTTCACAATCGGACTAACTAGTTGGTAAATAGAAAATATTTGTGAATACAAACTTAACAGAACAATTGAAAAGTACTATTGATCTTCGAGGAAACCACGACACAACAACAGCGTAGGGATTTTAATCGAATCAAGATTTGAATTTCAAATTTATCGGAGAAGCCAGTTAGCGAAATAAATATTTACTTAAATTACTTCACCGAACTTGGAAGGTAACTGTTATGACAAACTAGACTGGATTTCTTATATAAGGTTGTTATTATTTAGTTCCCGGATGGAATAATTTATTACGGGTGGGTGAAGAAGATATATAATTTCAATGCGACATTATTATTATGTTTATTATTATTGTGACGTAGCCTGTAGCCTAGTTGGTAGCGACCTTGCCTGCGAAGCGAGGGATCCCGAGTTCGAGTCCCGGCCGGAGGAGTAATTAATGTGATAGATAAATATTTGTACTCAAGTCATGGTGTGATTGTGACGTGTTATGTATCGTCCATGACACCCGCGATACAGATAAAAACCTACTGCGGGGTATGAGTGTGTGTAAGCGTTTATTTATTATTTATTATGTAACATAAATAAGGAAGTAGTATCTACCTCTGGCTTTACTTTGACAATTAGTTATATTAGTTACGTTTGTATAACAAAATTGTACATATTATCAGTGTGATGTTTGTATACCTACATAAGCAACAGATCATAAAGTGATTAGCGATTGTAATTGAATAATTCCAGGAATTAGAACTCAAACTTTTCGATGGAACCCGGTTTCAATATAATAATAATAACTTCTTCACGAAACCATAATAACTGTCACGTGCGTCTTGATACCTTAAATTATATTAAGTTTTCTACTCGTATATAATTACTCGTTTATAATTATCCCGTGTTAGACAAATAATTGTTGAATTAAAAAATATCAGTTTCAACAATATGCTTTTATAAGAATCACTATTCACCCTTTAAGGATATTTTTTAATTCTTGATTTATAATTGTTAATTGATCTTTAAATCCAAGCACGTACAACACTGAAACCTAATAATAGGCACCACAAAACAAATATCATTTAGACAGATTCAAACGAGTCGAAATCAAAGAAGATCGTAATGAAGGAAGGAAATCAAACACCCCAAAGCGAAGCAATTAACGAAACAAGGACGAAATCGATCTGATTACAGACGACGATAAATTCGGCAAGTAGCTAGATGTAAAATACGACTTTGTTTTGAACTGCGTGATACTCACAGAGTACTTTATTATATAGTTATGAAAATATAGAGGGCATAGAGGCATAGATTACAAATATTGCCGGCAGCCCCATCTAACGATTTTGGACTGAACTTTTTACTTTACAATACAGCAGGGTTTAGACTTTAGAATCTATAATTTTTTGATTAGAGACTATCTAAACTGTTAAAGTAAAAAACATGTTATTTACTGGGCCGATTACTTATATATTTTACAAAGAATCTCAACAGCGTGATTCACAGTACATGTTGTAGCGCCATCTAATGTTTAAAGACTGAAGTTCTAAGACACACAGTAAGTCTTCTATTTTTTCCTTTGTTCTGAGTGAAAAGACTCTGGTGATACTTTCTTAAAATAAATTGAAGTACTAACTAGTAGATACTCAGCGTGTGGTACTGCGGTAGGTAGTGACACTAGTTACCCATAAAATCAGGGTAAGGTTTTTGCTTTATTTATAAAAGTGCTAAAAAAATACGAAGTAGAAAGAGGTACTTAGCTATTAAATGTACCAGTTAAAACAATTACGATTAGATTTTAACGTTAAAAGCTTGGGTTAGGACAGCCTCGACTATATAGGCTATCCTATATGACAATGTTTTTCGGGTTTCATTTCACAGGGCTTAAATGTCCTTCTATTATTTTCCAGAGATCTACATTTTCAAATCAAAGTTTAAAGCCTATTCATACATAAATCTATATTTTCGAGGACCTCTAAGTATCAAAGGTATACGATTCATTTCGATTAAGTACCATCTTGGTTTCTCGTGAAAAAATGTTAGTAAGGCAAGGTAACGGGTCGTTGGGGACCTATACAGCCCAATAAGAGGGCGAGTAGATTGACTCGATGGGTTTCCGTACCATTATTTTGTTTTTAAAATATTGTATTTACTAAGTCGAAAGTATCATGCAATGTATAATATACAGTTTCAGTATTTATGATAACTTAGTGGTTCCAGTGATGATTCGAATTTCATAGTCATACATTCGCATGTCCATGAGGTTGACAAGTGTGAAATTAAATCAGTATTTGACCCATGTACATCTTGTGAGAGGAGGCTACCTGTTAACTGTAACTACAGGTAGGTACTAATTATATTTCGCTTCAACCGATTAATTGCCCACTACTGGGCACGAGTCTCTCCCCTTAAGGAGGCCTAGAGCATACTCCACTAAACCATAGAAGGATTAACAGTTAGGACCCATTTAAATATTACAGGGCTCCTTGGGAAAAAAAAAACAAGATTTGATTGGTTGAAGAATGGGTCCCAACTGTTAATCCTTCTATGGTTTAGTCGTTCAGTATTACTTTTAACAACATCCTAAACTATATTATATGGCTTATTTTTTCTATTTAGTTTTTTACACAGTAGGGTAGGTTTGTTTATTTAAGTATTTTTTTTATTTACAACACAGTCAAGCGAAGCAATTCGTAGTATATTTGTGTTTGTTTTAGAAATATTATGTATAATCGCATAACCTATGTCTGTGTTGAATTATGTTGTAAAATAATTATTAATTTCTTTCTTTGTTACTAAATAAAGCATTTTCTCACAATGAAGCATAGTAATTTCCAGCATTTAACTATTTGACTACACAACGGTATATCAAATTAAAATGTATTCGAAATAACACGCCCAAACTACATTCCTAACAAAAAAGCAAAAAACACACGTCACTATCAAATAGAGTTACATACGTCATGAATCGTACAGTTACACGATTTCACCGAACACCAAAACAAAGGGAGATCGTGAAATGATTACGTTTGGAACAGAATGAATCGCAGCTACGACTAAAACAAACAGACAAAACATCGGAACGAGTTCAGAACTAATACAGTCCGGCATGTGGGTGCTCTTGGCGTGAATCACTGGTTTCCAGCGTAATGATATGGTGTAGGGATGTCACTCAGCTAGTTTTTATACAGATTAACGAATACACATTACTTATTTGACGAAAAAAAAAATGAATGGTTAATAGTTGGTTTCATTATTGGTACCCAAAATGGGTTTAATTATTGTTTATAATGACCTTTTGGCCATAAATTCGGAGAATAAGAATATGGAGTCACACTTTCATATTTTTTCGGTTCTTTCTTAGCGTATTACTGACCTTCGGCGATGGTAACTACAAACCATCAGGTTTTTCGTTTGTCGAATCGTCACATAAATCATAGTTGTTCCAGGCAAGCTAAGTTAAGAAGGAAATTAATATTAACAATATATTTTTGACCTTCATAGCATTTTCAATAATAAAAGGTCCAATGAACGCCAAATTCTAACTGTGACAGCTAAAAGTAGACTAGGTACACAATTTCAAACCCTTCATTCCCCGTACGACCATTGGTAGCAAACAACATACATTTTGATTATTAGCTATCACGGTTTTACGGAAAAAGATAAGTTTTGCCACCTACGAGCCCCGGGAGAAAATGAAGCTCAAGTAATGTCAAATGAATTTTTATTACGTTTTACAGTGTAATTTCATGAAATAGATATATTGTATCTTATTTAAACATCGGGCTACGAGATACTAAGGAGTATTAAATATTTTTGTTAGTAAAAATAAGTTAAATTATATGGATTACTATTTAGTCCTGCTTTATGTAATAAAAAAATTATGTACAACAAGTACATTTTAAAATACTTATTGTTTCTTTTATATAAGATTATAATAAAAGAAACTCTATAATTTTATAAGCACAGGCTAATGCTCTATAAGGCGCTAATTCAGTCGCATATGAAGTACTGCTCCCACCATTGGGCCGGAGCCCCAGCTGGTAAAGTGGAACCGTTCAACCGAATTCACCGGTGAGCTATTCATTTTGTCGATGATCCCAACCTTACAGACGACTAGAGTCGCTTGAGTTGAGAGATGTAAGCTCTCTCTGCGTATTATACCATCTGTATAATGGGGAATATTCTGAAGAACTTTGTGGTTTATTCCCTGCGTTTTATCTTCGTCACCGCATTTCACGGTGTACCAGATTCCATCAACACCACCTGGATACCTGGCGTTCGTTCACAATTTGGTTCTCTCGTAGTTTTCTACACCGCACGTGTAAACTGTGTAACGATCTTCCTGTATCGGTATTCCGGGGTCCTTCAAGAAGCGGGTCTATTTTCTTCGAGGCCGGAATTGGTGACTCCCCCGGTGTTACTAATGACCATGGAGGGCGGTGATCACTTACCATCAGTTGAACCATCTGATCGTTTGCCTGCTCAAGGCATAAAAAAAACAGTGGCACTCTGGGAGTGCTAACAGAAATGAAAACTTAAACTTACATAAGTAAAAAAGTGTATTTTTTCAATCGTCAGAAAATATTTTATTGTGCAGGTAATACTTTTAAATGAAGTGCTTTTTATTCATTAATATAAACTACTACTTACTTCAAAAACTATGTTATATTATTATACAATTTTTATTTAACACAATATATGTACATACTTATACATATACATAGGTGTTGGTTACGGTAACAGTGTCACGAGTTTAATGATTTTTTCCCATCTCAAAAATGTCCAACGCGCCTAAAAAAGTTATCACTCCAAAAGCATTTATATCAATGAAGTCAAAAATGAAGTATAAAATATTCAAAGTTTTGTTTGAATATTTTATACTTTATTTTTTAATTTTTTACTTCATTTCGAAAGCAGGGTAATGTACCCCACATTAACATATAATGTTAACACATTAACATATATTATGTTAATATAAGAAAGTTTCATAAAAACCTATATATGACTGGTAGAGAATGCCATTAGGCATTAAGTTTTTGCCCTTGTATACCCTAGATTTAGGTGTTGCAAAAATAAATAAATAAATAAATAAATAAATATCCCTCACCATTTATAATAATTAACTAAATAGCACCCTTGAGCTTAACAGAAATCCTTAAAAAATTCGATAAGTGACAGCCCTATCGCTAGTAAATTTTAGGCAGCGAGTTTAGCAAACATACGTACAGACATTATGCGGGCTCACAAGTTGCGTCCATGACATCAGGTGTTATAGCGCGAGTTTTATATTAACACGGGATCAAGTAATAGCTCTGTGAAACAGTTGTGCTTGACACAAAGACTTTCTGCAATATAAAAATAGTTTGCTAGAATTTCATTAGGTTTTGTACAACGTTTGGAATAAGGAATATCATGTAAGTGTATCGAGCAGCATAAACCAGTTTTTTATTTTCTTTCTTTCTTTCTTCTCGCTTTTTGTTCGGCAAAGAATCGGTGTTGCTGATGTTAGGTGGCTCATTTGATACAATGAAATTATTCGTTCAGTAACATCATTCAATAAAGTTAAAAATCAATCTGTCAAACCAATCGGTCATTCGGTCTGAGCAGGGGGTGATGTGGTAACGGCGCGGCGCACACACGTTACACGGTGACCGACCTAAATCACGCTATCGAAGTTTTCAAAGATCGCTAGTATATATTCAAACGCTCCGACAACGTCAGTAGGGGCTCGGCCGCCTCCCAGGGAACATAACTCGTCCAGCGGGAGATCTCCCTTTTCCAAACAGTTATTATACGCCCACAGTACAGTAGGTTTTTTTTACCTGTGTCGCGGTTGGCATGAATGAGACTGTAGAGGAGCGTATAAATAGCTCCTCCAAAGGAACGGGGATGAGACTAGCCAAGTCAAATTTGAAGGCAGCGGAGCGTTGGTGCGGAGCAATAAACAAAATAAATTACAATAGATAAGCACATCAAACGACTCACCAGTCTCACACGAAGCTGTAGATCTTCAATCCAGCCGCGCGGCGGTATAAAAATTGCAATCCAAAGGATTTGTCATTTGATAACAGCGGTTGAATATATAAAATATGCAGGAAGCGGCCAATCAACTAGGAGCGGGTATACAGATTCAACAACAAAATTTCAAATCTTCTCAATCTTGACATTTTTTTCTTTTTTCCTTTGAAGGCTTTCACCAGCCAGTGGTAGCGCCGCGGAGGTCGATATAATGGCATAACTATTAAAACATATTCTGAATATCGCCTGCGCAACCAGAGACATATTATAACATATCACATTAACACCCATGACTCGAGTACAAATATATACATATCTGTCACTTAAATATCTGCCCTGGCCGGGAATTGAAGCTGGTACACCTCGCTTCGCAGGCAGGCTCGCTACCACCTAGGCAGCAATGTGGTCTAGTCAAATAGTTCCTAAATCAGTCATTAATTATGAGAGTTCGCATAATCTTCTGAAAGATATAAGATTTGTATTCGTCATAGATTACATAGTCGGCCCTAACGGCCAAAATGCCATCACTAAGGTCAAAACCTCTGTGAGTAGAATATAGTTCACATTGTAACAGTTGTTAAGCAATGTGTACAATTATCGATAAACATCTTCACACACGAATTCATAATCCCAAGTAACAAAATACTTAGTTTTAGCCTTCTAATGTGATGTGTAGTCCTAAAAGAACAAATATTAATTAAAGCGATTGAACCGTACAATTACTTTTTAACACATCTGCAGAGAGTAATCAACAGTTTTCACACAAATCACTACGCCACCTATGGACGCAAAAACGGACAACAGCCCGTTTGGACGATTAATTTTAATTGCAAAACTTAGCACCAGCGAACGTGGCGTGTTCCTAGTTCGTGCGAAAATTTCAACTCAAATATAAACATTTTAGCTAATTCGTTGGCTTATTAAACTCGTTCCTTTGAACTAAGTGCCCAAATGATTTAAACGTTTCCTACATTTGAACATGTAATTAAATTAATTAAAATATTATGAGAACTTTCATTTAGTTGAGCGTGTTTCAAAAATGGATCTGTAAAACCATGTTAGGTTTTTTGTGTGCAGGTTTTAATAACAATAACTGATATACTTTTACTATTTATTTTTACTGCACTTATATTCTGTCCATTATCCTTATTTTTACTGTACTTGTAAATCTTGTAGGAATTTTTTATTATTCCTTAATAAGTATATCAATATTGAAATTGTTAAGAATAATCATCGTAACATCAACAACAATAATGATAAGCTTAATCCACATGTGCACTATGTCTAAGTAACGTAAGTGCTTGAGTTACATAAATTATTATAATTAACCATAATTTTTCTAAGAAACATACTAAAACTTTAAATAAAAACCTTATAATATATTTTTTATAAATAAAAAATGTATTTTTTTAGTTACAAACCATCGCCAATAATATTCTATAATACAACAACACATTACCAAATGCCAAGGACCGTATCGAGCACACACCTCCGCATCGTACTATCGAACTGTGATAAATTGGAATTGTTTCACCTCCATTACCTCTAGCTTTAATTTAGAACCAATATCTAACGCCTCGCGTTGCTCACAACACGTATATCTTACAGAGATCCAGATCTTGTTACGTAATGCTCCTTGCTAATAAATAATTGAACGCTGAAGTTTATAGCGCTAAATGATAGAAGTTTAATCAAATTACGTAATATTTTCATCTCAATAAATGCATTAGTTATTATCTGTTAGTGTTTGTTCAGACATTAGTACAGCCACATCGATAACTGCGTGGGAAGATAAATTTGTATAATAAGATATTAAATGTAAAGTTTTATCACACAGACCACATTTTAATGACAAAATCAACAGCATGGCTGATACAGGCCAAATTGCAACACAACAATGATTGATATTCTTGCTACTTTGCTCAACTCCTCGTACGATACACAACTCATAGACATGTTTTTGTGGTTACCGCACCGCATTCACGACGCCACCACCGCAGCTAATGTATTCACAGTTAACCACTGCTTGCTAACTTTTTGTGGCAATGTGATGTAAAGGTGTAGGTACACCTTTAAATGGAAACTTAGAATAGTTTCGAAGTGAATTGATCGAATAAGCTTGCATGAAATAACTCATAGGACTGCTAGTGTTGGTCTTGTTAGTACGAGTAAATATCGTCCAATAAGTAAGTCCCTCTAAGTAAAGTTAAGTAAGTAATGTTTGTCCCTCTCGAAGTTGGTCACATGCACCATGGTATATCTGAAGACAGATGGTCGCCTTTTTTACTTATATATTATAAGCAGCAACCAATACCCTTCAGACCTTAATACAATTCCATAAGACAATTATTGTTACATGACAGAAATAGTGCCAACCTAAATAAAAGTTTAATTAAAACCGACACGAATACATTACGTTATTAAACGAAAATCGTACGCTCACAAAGTAAGTACCTACTTCAGAAAACACACATAATTCAATTGTTATTTTCCACGTAATAATTTAACTGTGTCACTATACCAGATGAGAATTCGCGCCCAAGCTTCTTCCATAATAACCAGTAAAGTACTTGTAATAAATTGCGAAGATTTCAAAAGCTTCCGAATCCATTGTCACATACGTAGATTATAAAATGTCATTATGAAAACAGGAACAATGATCGAAATCGCGGGACTCGTGCCCGTATATTAAAATTGAAAAAGATCTCTTGGCAACACGTTACGTATAATGCCATTAATTTCATTTGGAGGTGAAAAATTAATTGGGAATATTTCAGAAAAGCATTGCATGATTTTCTGGATATTTTATATCATACTATAGTATTGTATATACGAGGCATAAACTAGGCATATATCGTATATACCATACAAAGACGTATAATAAAGTACTCTTAATGCTGTTTTATTATATCGATTTGTGATGTTAGACAAATCTTATTATTTATAGCGCTCGATCGCTGACAAAGCATACTCGTAGTTAATACTTTCTAACGATAAAATTTAGGATCAATCATTCAATGTACCCTCCGAGGTACAGCATCTTGTACCTAACGTTTGCGCTAGCTGACATCGTATCGTATATCGTAAGTCTTGCAGAGCTCAAATCTTGCGTAATGTGCAAGAGTATAAAGGATTTTGCACCACGGTTTAGGCAAATACACATAATCTAACATTTTAACAAAAAATTAACCGACTTCAAATGACGTACATTGTACTTTTGACATGGATGCCATTGTCAGATCTCGCTCAAATTTATGTGAGACTACAAAACAAGCACCAGCTTTCGATTAAAAAAAGAATCATCGAAATCAGTTGGCGCGATATTGACTTATTCGTCCATTTATCGCGCACATACTTAATGCAAATTTAAGACTTATATGATTTTGACATGGATGCCATTGTCAGATCTCGTTCAAATTTATATGGGACCACACGACAAGCACCAGCTTTCGATTAAAAAAAGAATCATCCAAATCGGTTTACCCAGTCCAAAGTTCTGAGGTAACAAACATAAAAAAAAAAAAAATCGAATTGAGAACCTCCTCCTTTTTTTGAAGTCGGTTAACAAGTTTAAGCTGTAGAAAGTTCACAAGTTAACGTCCTCTGATCGTAGTATAACGTACGAGGCTATGGCCTCACCCTACGGTCCTTCATTTGGGATCAGTGGGGTCAGTGGACTCAATTCATTACCACTTAGTTTGGTTCCGATACACGATCATGTTTACTTGTCAAGTTTGACGTTTGACTTGATGTGGCATCCAGTTTGCATGAGATAGCTTTATAGCCAGATAGCCATACCGTGGTCATACACCGTCAAGTTTACTGGATGTTGCATCAAGTCCGCTGCAAACTTGACAAGATTACTTGATCGTGTATGGCCAGCATTTCGGACCGTATCGTAATGTAATATTTTGATGAATAAACTTCATAGCTAAAGTGACAGCAGACTGTTTAATGTTAATTTAATGTTAAATATAAATTAGCAAAGGGAACAAAAAAGGTAGCAGCTGAACCCCAACTGATCTATTTAGTTTAGCGTTGTATAGTACATGCAACAGATGCAGAAAACCTCAATAGCGTGATTCACGTCATGTGATGTGTAGTGCGAAGTCACCACATAGCTAACTGAATTTGAAGTCACACGAAAATAATTTAATATTATAACTACATATTCAAATCACAATAATTATAAAAGTCATGTTACCAAGCGTGGGATAACAAAGCCAATGCTTAACAACGCATTTTAAATTGTGAGTTGACAATACAAAAACCAAAATAGGGTTTACATCACTCGAACATCCTTTAAGCCGATTTGCATTCCACCCCAGGCAAATATGTATAAAGTGTAAACCTTACCACGATTCCTGTTTTATGAGCCTTTAAAAATGCATAATTAATATTACAAAAGCCAAAATCGTCTTGTTTAATCTAAATTGCTGTTTTTATTTTCACATTAAGGCCGGGATTGCGGGCTGATTTATAATGTTATTAATCAAGCTGAAATATCAGGCTGGCCCAATTATCTCTTGGTGGATTTTACTGCTTTTATTTTCCCTGGTCGCTGATGCCGTAGGTACACATTTTTTCGAGCTGCGAGTTTTTAACTGAAAGTTATAGTCACATTGACTGAAAGTTGTGAATGTACGCTGGTTCAGTTCAATTTGGGACCAAAGTTATTTTATGGCATAGTATTGCAGGATGTGCAAAATGAGATTTTAGTAAAACTTTATATTCTTATTACATTTTCCAGTGACTGCGTCCGTAAATTCAGGAAATGAATTTATAACTTCAGACGTATTAATCCGATTTTAAGCAATAAAATCCACATCAAAACTGTTCTGAATTCAGGATGCACGCTTTATACTTCAGGTCGTCAGTCCGCCAAACTTATCCATTTGGATCACTTGTCTATGTAAAAATAAAAATAGCCTACCATCGCTGCATCCCTATAAGTCTAACTAATTGCCATCCTACCCGTCAGTTATCCGGCCACGTTATATGCAACTAATGAAATCAAGAGTCAGGATGAATTATTTTCCATAAAAGCTTTGTTGGCAGCATTCAGCCTGAACTATCACTCAGATTCTTTGTTTTACCTTAATTTATAAGTATAATGTACATACTTAATATATTTAAAGCAGAAGGAGGTATTCTATGGTATTGGTTATGAAATGATATTCCTTTTACTTTGCACCATGATATTATATTTCCAGTTCTCCTAACATTCACATCAATATTCCAAAGTACTTCAACACTACGTGCTCAATAATAATCTGTTCTCCATTGTTGACAATTCGCTAATCTAAATATGACATGACATTTCTTATATGCCAGCCTCTGCATCAGACAAACGCTGTAGAATAAAGAGGTCCGTCCCTGGACCTTCACTGGAGATTCATGGCCTCACCGATATATTTTTATAAGAATATTTTCGAAAATAGACCTTTCCTAAACACTATTTTAAACACTCCTATTATCCTGATTTTGTATATTCTATACAAACGAGGTGACGAGCCAGCTAATGTATATAAATAAAAATGATTTATATGAATGTTATATTACTAAGCGCAAAACTCGAGAATTGCTCGACAAAATCGGCAATATTTTTTGTATGTTCCTCAAGGCACATGGAAGGTTTTAATAATAAAAAAATAAAAATAAAAATTCCGTAAACATTAGTAAAAACAATACTTTTCAAATAAAAAGCAACGACGCTGCGTTTAAACGGTTTAAATTATGCAAAAATCATGTATGATGGAATTTTTCCAGAGAGGAAGAGGAAGAAGGAGATGGAGAGAGTGAGGGAGAGAAAGAGAGAGAGGGAGAGAGAGGGAGCGGAGAGGGAGAGGGAAAGGGAATTTTATGGTCTCTGATTTTAAACCTACCAAAACTATAAAAGTTAAAAGTAGCAATAAAGTACATTTTTTGATTGTTAGGTGACCTGGACATCTTTAATATTGAAAGCATAACCGATATGTTAAATTACAACTAAAAAAGTAATTTCCTGGTTGGTCCTAAAAAGAGAGTAGAAGTTAACTATGCAGGTAAAAAATCTAATGATCATTAACACGTTCGGTGCGGTAGCGGGTTGATTATATCCGATGGTCATCTTTCCTCCGGTGCGGGGCAAAAATTACTGTTCCAACCGCTGGTGCGGGACAGATATCTTTGGTCTCCGTATGAATACGAATGAGATGGTTAGCGTTTTGGAATTGCCTTGTTAAATAGGTAATATAAATACGAAAAAATTACATCGGGTTCTTACGACCCGGTGCCGACTGAAAGGAAATTTTTTACGTCTAGTGCGTTTATCGGTTCTTAACGACCCGATGCCCGATGACCCGGTAGCCGCACTAGATTACATGCAAGTTGGACTAGTGAGGTCCCTGTGGTTAGATGAGTTTTTATGCAAATATGAAGAGACAGTTAATGTAACATGAAGCGATTCAGGACAATGTTGTTAAGTCATGTGACGGGCAAAAACCCAAGAAAAATAGAATAAGCAAATGTTTCCCAAAAAAATAATAACTAGTCCAGCCATAAGTTCTGTTACAAGTGAAAATGCTTTCTTTTAAATGAAGTAATGTAATATTAATAAAATTTATACCTACATATTTATTAAAGTCTTAGCAAAAAATAAAAATTAAATTCTATTCGAAATGGCCACCTTTGGCTTTTATTAAGACCTTTAATCTGTTTGGCCACGAATCTATGGATTTACGCACTGTTTCCAAGGGAAATTTCGCCACTGCTTGCTCCAAAGATTTTTTAAGAGACTCAATGTCGCCGTGTCGTTTAGAGCAGGCCATGTCCTCTAAAACTGACCATAATTTGAAGTCTAAAGGGTTGAGGTCTGGGCTAGATGAGGGCCAGTCTTCAGCTCATAAACTCCGGAACATTGGTTTCAAGCCAGGCTTGGGTAGTTCGTGCCTTGTGACCAGGTGCAGAATCCTGTTGGAAAGTCCACGGTATATTTTAAAAAAAAGTATTGCTGAGAGGTTTCACAACATGATCCAAGACTGTATCTTGATACACTTTGGCTGAAGTTTTCACTCCTTTTGCACAAAAATGCAGTTTTGTGACTCCTTGATAAGACACGCCCCACCAAACCATCACTGACGCAGGATGATGACCACGTTGTACCTTCCCGACCACTTGAGCAGCTTCTTTAGAACTGTGAGCGTACACTTTATCATTTTGCTTATTGTAGTGTTCTTCAATCGTGAAAATTTTTTCATCGGTAAAGAGGATATTTCTGTGCCTTTAACCTGCGTATCGCGACAGAAGGCGTTTTGATCGATCCACTCTCTTTAATTGTAAAGATTGATTTAGGGCATGTCCTGTATATCGACGATAAGCACCGAGCTTCAGGTCTTGTTTTATAATACGCGACAGAGTCCTAGCGGGAATCTTCATTTCTCGCGATAAGATTTTTTGCTTCCTAATGGGGTTTCGACGAATTCTGGCTTTAACAGCATTAACAGCCTTTGTAGTTCTAACAGCACGCCCCGATCTTTTCTGATCTTCGACAGACGAAGTGTTGTTGTATCTGTTGATTGTACGATATACGAACATACGGCTGATACCAAGCTTTTGAAGTGTCTGGAATATGACCGACGGCTCCATACACACTTTGTGCAAGGCGATCACTGCAATCCTATTTTCTTTAACACCCCATTCCATATTGTAATTTGATAATGAACACGAAAAATTATGTGAAATGGCGCGAAATCGAAAGAAGTTTTTAAAATAATATACGTGTTCCAAATTCAAAATAATTAAAAAGCTGAAAAAAAGAAAAGTTTTTATGTAACAGTATTTATGGCCAGACTAGGTACATAATATCTGATAATGTAGTATATTAATACTACCCCGTCAAATGGTCACACATTACAAGTCCTATGAATTTCAGACATCAACTTCCAGCCACCAGATTTACCCACACCATTAACCAGTATAGCTCATAGTGATTGAATACAAATATTGGTATACAAATGTATTCAACCAGCATTTATTTTATCGCTATCGATGTTTTTTATCATCCACAACACTAAAAATTTATCGACACTTTTACTAACCAGTGCGGATAACGGGTTGTAAAGAACCGACAGGTAATCCCTTTCTTTGCAAACAAACCATTCAGTGCATCTACCTACGATTCTAGCCTTTTATTGAGTGTTTATCTGTCAATATATTGCTATAAAAGAATATGCAATAATCATTATACCTATAAAGAAAAGTCCTCCTAAACAGATGCAAGTCAAACGGATCTTTTCGACCCAGCAACGCACCAGGGCCAACTCGTGCTTCGGATATAATAGACCCCATACCGCACCCATTGAAAGTCATCAAATTTGACTAACGCAGTGAGCGTGTTAATGAATACCATCGGGATTATAATTTACAGCAACAAAAATTTTTAACTGTAATAACATTGGAAAATTATCTCTTAACACATTAAAGTCAGTCAAGTCAGTTAATTACTTTATGGGTTGCTTATAACTAAACAAAATAGGGGCATACTTATCTGACAAGTTTATTAATAACTTTCCTTAGAACATATACCGATAGGTTGGGAGATAGTTGAGCTGTTTGCAAATAGTTAGGGTTTAGTTATTAAATTAATTACACGAATGCCTCCGAACTTAGCATTAATTAATAGTGAATAGGGACTTAGGGGTGAAATCCGTATTGTTATTACGTGCCTTATCGATTAGATAACGGTAACGGTATTACACGGTAGACTATAGTTTAACTCACCTGCATGAAAAATATTATCCAATATTATAATAAAACATAAATCTAAATTAATCATTTCGGATAAGTTGCAACTGCGAGTGTGGTTGGTAATAATTGGACGAGTGATATTGATCAGTAAATAAGATAAGTTTTTGCTTGCAAACACTTCATTGCCTTGGTTACAATAAAATTTTTATGGACTATCATTCTAGCAGTTATGTTTAAGAATCGTTATGGCATGTCAAATGCTTCGACTATATAAAAATTTCAGACACTTGAGTTAGCTAAAAATACCTTCGCCAATTCCACTGAAACAGGGTGAAGGAGCGGGTTCTAGGCCTCCTCAGCTATGTAGAGAGACTCGTGCCCGATAGTAGGATTTTTAATGGGTTGAAGCCTATACAATACTTTATTGTTTAAGCCATAAAGGATAATAAATTAACTGTTTACTATTCAAAATTAAGGTAATCTTACTATCAAGCAAGAAAAATAAGAATTAAAATGGGTACAGTACCAAGCAACTTATAACAAAAGGGACTTGAGTCATACTTTCCCTCGTTGTTTGATAAATTTGTAGATAGATATTGGGGATTAAGATTGGACTAGGTAGATATACATATATTTTACATTGCTAAAGTTATAATTATCTTCGAATATTAATCAAAAACAAAAAGAAATGTGAGTTAATCTGAAAAAACTTGTGACCACACTATGAACATAACGATTTATTCCCAAAATAACCACCAAGTAACTAGTACCTACAATTAGTAAATAGATTTTTTTTTTCAGCAATCCCCACCGGCAACATTAACGCAGCTTAATAAATCTAACACAAAATTATTTTGGATGTTGTTTACATAATATAGAAAAGATTGTGTTCCATGAATGACAACCGAGAAAAAATACGCGGTGTATTTAGTACTATTAGAAAATTGCTTTATCTGCAATTGCTCGAGCCGATGGAGCGTGCTTGGGAAAGGTTGGTCCGGTTTTATTAAGCAAAGCAATTTGCAAGCAATTAGTAAGAAATTGTTTCGGTGCAAAGCCATCGGCAATAGTATTCGTTACTTTGCGAACGGATGAACTGTTTTACTGATATACGTGGATCTGAAGATCCATATAAGCTGAAGCTCGTTTGACGATTATTTCCGTAAAATATACGACTATGGTTAATTTATCTTTCGCTTGCTTGTCGGCTAATTACAGTAATTCGTGGCAAGCATTTAATGCATAATTTCCACTATTTATTACAATTACTTTATTGGTAATTGTCAAGCGATGAAACTGATCATCAGAGTGCATCTGTTGGAGAGTTTAGCTTGGACTCAAGGATGACTAGAGCCACATACATAAACTGCAAAACGTTTAACTATCTATCTAAGCAACTACGCTTAATTAGTAACTTCTAAACTCACAAATACACTTCACCAGCTGAAGGACTAAGATAACAACTTTGCATTTGAACGGCTAAATCGACAAACTGACTACGAGACATAATTGACATTTTGAGACATTAATATAAATTTATCAAGAACTTCCGAAGATTGTTCAGATTAAGCCTGAGAACTTATGTTCTTTGTTCGACCGACTTTGAAACGAAATGCAAACTTCAGCTGAATAATATAACAGGTAATACAACATTTTAAGGTTAAAGAAACTTTACCTTTAGTTTTATTTAAGTTCCATTGTAATTAAATTTTGATTAGAAGTCAATATTGGTTAAAAACTAAACTCCAGTTCTGCTTATTAGAAACAATAAAACTTTATTACGGCCCAAGGTTGAGAAGCTAACACCGTAATGGAAAGATAACTTACACATTTACATAAACTATGATTGCCGACTAAGTATTAAGTGGATAAAAATCTCATGGAAACCAAATCAAGTTTTGTCTTTAAAATTTTTCTTCTTTGGCGCTTTTAACGCTTTAATGAAAACTAACCATTGGTACAGACGAATAAGAGGCATTATAAATGTGAAACGAAGTGAATTAAAGCGCTTATAGCCCGACGGCTTTTGTTAATCGAGAGTAATCAATCAACCGATTTTAACAGCTTCGAGTGCAATCGGTATGCTTAGATGTGTTTCTGCTACTGGAAAATATTATACATAGAGCTCCTTAATTCTTTGTTTAGTACATACTTTCTACCCATCCAACAACTGCTTACTAAGGTTGAAGAGTTCTGTTGGTAAAGCAGGATAAAATAGCATGTTATATCACCCAAATTACGAGAACTCTTAACGACTGCTAATTAGTTTAATCTATGTTTGTTGCAGAAGTTATTATGTTTCGTGTACAAAGAGTGAGATTTAGTTATTTGAAATGCGAAATGCAAAGTATTAGATAGCATCACTTAGTTGATACATACAGGTGCAAACAAGATTTGAACCTCTGTCCCTGGGAGACTAATAATAGTCTACCTTGTTTGTATAACCAATGGTTAACGATAATAACGATTCAATAACTGTCACTGATTATGTTTTGGTGATGATGCTTTCGATAGTTAGTTGGTTGAGCTACTATGATCCTATACTTATCTATTCAACGCAAGAGTCAACCCAACCTAGCAGTTATCCACTCACCTTGGCTGGAGGCTGGAGCCGGCATTGCTGATCGAAGTCATACTCCCTCTGCACTCCTTTACTGTATCGAATTATAAATCTTCTATTGAAGCCGTAAACAATGATATTCAGAGTAAATTTGCAACAGACGGGGCACATTTGCGACTAGAACGGTGTGCCGCGCCCGCGCACAGATCGCCGCCCGCCAATCGTAATTTTTGCAGATATCCTAAAACCACGCCAGAAAGACAATAATTGCGTGAACAGATTATGAGTATGAAGATCAATAATTAAAAAGAAACCTGCACCGTTACAGAAACAAATTACGTAGATATAGTCATAAGTACTTTTGCATCATGCTTACAATAGAATAGGTCTTAAAATAGTTATATATAGTGACCATGAACCCTGCTAGGGCTTGGCATATTAACAATTATTTATGTCATTTTTCTAATTATTTAATTATTTCAATAAAATAGTAACAATAATTATTAATTTAAAAATCATACAATTTTTATACATAATTTTATAGTTATTTGTCATAATAATTTAAAATAATTTACACGTAAATAGGTATATCTATAATATGTCAGTTCATGAATTATTTTAAGGTTTTTTCTTTTAGCATTTATTGATTAGGAAGATTTTTAAATTATCTATAAATTTTGTCAAGGATTCTATCTGTTGAATCTCTTCCGGTATTTTATTATATATCTTAACACACATTGAATAGGGACCCGAGCTGTGTAATGTTAAATTGGATCTCGGCAATTCCAGCTTGTTTTTGCGACGTCTTTTGTAGTCGTATATAATCAGAGTGGCTGAAAAACTGCTGAAAGTTCAATCACCGCTAGTAGAGAGAAGTATAAAATCAATAGTTATATTTTATACTTCTATCTACTAGTGGTGAGTCCAAGCAATCTTAAACCATCTATTATTACTAATTACACCCTGTATTATGTCATAAATATTAATAGATGGAAATGACAGCAAAATTACATTTCTCCGTCTGAAGTTCCATAATTATTCACGACACTCCGGCTTAAATATTTATCATGAATATATCAATTATCATGACTTATTACTTTCATTTAGATATTCTTGGTAAACTTGTTTTTGTAAACAGTGACCAAAAGAAGTGTCTGCGAGTCTAATAAAACACTGGATTCCCTAAATATAAACACTGTTATTTAATGTGAACTATTTTTTGCTTGGTTCATTTGTGAGCCGGTTGCGAAGATATTCAATCGTGATTTTTTTATCTGTATTTTAAAATGACAGAGCTTCCTTTTCACCGATTAAAGCGTTGTTATTATTATTGAAAAATGAGTTTATACCTTTCCACTGTAAAAAAAATATTATAGGATGAATGACTGTTGCCTACCTGTGAAGTGAGGGGTCGTTGATTCGATTTCCAGCTGGAACAAGTTATAAGTATGTAAATAAGATTAGTTAGATTACTGAACCCAAACTTTTCAATTTAAATAGGCTTGAAAGTACAACTTTTGAACCTAGTTAACTAGAAAACAATGGGCAATATAAGAAACTCCTTTAACTTTTATTTGTTATTTAATAGGCACAAAATACTCGTGTACAATTAAAATTTCATAATACAGTAATTTATCAAGCCCTTCTGAACGAGTAAGATATCAATTTATCAGCTGAAGCACCAATTGTTCAGCTGGCAAACTATTTAAATGTATTAAAGCTGTAAATAATAAAGACAAGATTACATAAAACAATTCAATATTCATTGTTACCACGAAATACAAAGTAAAAACTGAAGGAAAAAATACCTAAATAAATTTTTTGATATAAGATTCTCGGGATAAAATTACATATTAAAAAAGTAACATATATTTATTAGTGACAGTTATGATAATAGCTCTATTACTCGTATTATCGTTTGCGTTTTTATTTTTTAATTACATTGTCGAATAATGGATGGATGAAATATCTAAATATAAAACAATTACTTAACCCTATATCGGTTTAAAATGTGAGCTAGATACTTATGTTGCCGCAGAGGAAGAGGCATGTCGGTATTACGGTGCGCCGCTTGCCCTATCCTCTGCGGCCGAGGTGTGGTCGGTGGAGGAACCACAGACCTGATCCTCCACCGGGTACCAGTCATCTGGTATCCATGGCCTCCTAGTAGCAGACTCAGGGGGAGTTTGCTACAGTACTGGTGGAGGCCGAGGAGGGAGGCGCACCTTAACATCTTGTGCGCCCATCGTGGAGGGCCTTCGGGCTTTCGCGATGGAGCCGCTTGTGGGCGGCTGCCGCTGGCGGGGTCGCGGATGTGTGCGAAAGCATTCCCGAGGAGGAAGATGGGGGGGTTTTTAGTGGGTATACCGTGGGTCTCATTAGCCTATACGGGAGTCCCACATAACCACTAACACATATGCGTAATGCATTTTCCCCCCCGGAAAAAAAAAGTTACTTATGTTGCGTATATAACAGCATATATAAAGAGACATAATAATTGTATTGCACTTAGACAAGGCAAAATGAGAACAGGCGAAGTTTTCAGCTAGTTTAAAACATCCAGTTCTGATGCAAAATTGATTTTTCACCGAAATTCTTAAATGATTGCAACATAACAACACTGTTTCTGAAAATCTAATTTTCCGACGCAAGTAAGTAAAATTTATTTACTTATCGGTTGGTAACAATTTCTCTAATTTGAGACAGGGCGGATCTAAACCCTACTTTAAAATTCATGATTACGAAGGGAAGATCACTAAGCTTCTCCCGGTAATGACTTTCAAATACTATATTGCGAATAATTTAAATTAAAACTGAACGTTGGAATATTAATCTTTGCCGAGACAGAAGGTAATTTTTCTTAGCTCAGATTGACTTTGTAAGGCTTTATTCGCACTGCCGATGTTTTAATAATTATTACTTACATTCTATTTGTATTCATCATTATTGTGTTGACATGAGTTCGGTATCGGTATTGTACATACGACATTTGTACATCACGTTGTCTGTCCTATTACTAATTAAATGAACCTAAAGTATTGCTGACTATATAAAACTTACATGCATAACAATTTGTACTAGAATTTCAGCAATAGTTAGGTAGATATATGTATGTTACCGGCAATCTATATAGTCCGGTAATCTATAGAATACCTAGGCAATGTATAAAATACCTAAATGGGCTAGGAATATGTATGGAATGTTATTTATTTCATGCTCCGTCTAGGCATTCTATAATCTATATTATACCCAATGCATAGTCGGTAACGTGTTTAAAGGACAAAATCAAGGAAGTGGGACGGAAGGGACTAAGATGTGTTCTTTCCGGGATCATATCAGCTATAAATATCGGAGTTTCTCAGGGGTTCGTTTTCTTCACAGTCTTTGCCACTCTCTCCTTTAGGCATATTAATGACATGATGCGAATGCCTGTTGTCCATGGGTAAGCAAGCGATAGCAGCGTAGACCACTACGCTCCACCAAGAACGCTCCACTACGCATGAATCTCATACTTCGGGCTGTGTCCGAGTGGGGGACGGCCAATCTTGTGACATTCAATGTCTCTAAGGCACGTCATGAAATATTTACTGTACGTATAAGTAGTTCGCTTAACGATCCTTCACACTTTTTACCTTAACACGTTAGGTGTTAAGGTAAAACCCCCAACTTTGGGCGGTTTATTGGACCAAAAGGTAAAGCTGCTGCAACGATACGTGGAAACCGTGGTGTCCTTGCAAAGTTGCGGAAACACCTGACCCGCCCGACAGTGATGTAAGAATCTTCAAGAAAAAAGTGAAACGAAGCTTTTACGTAAAGAATTAGCCGGCTGAAGTGGCAATGGGCTGGCCACATAGTGCGAAGAACCGATAACCGTTGGTGAAGAAAGGTCCTCGAATGGCGCCCGCGTCTCAGAAGATGAAGCATAGGATGCCCATCGACCAGCGGGCCTATTATAAACTTTCATAAAACCATTCATGTTCCAGGCAATTAATTTCTCGGGCTTTAAACGACGTATGATTGGTTAAAAAGTGTCACGTGACCGATTTCGTAACACGAATTTTATGTTTACACTGGAACTTGGCTGGAATTAAGAGTTCATAATAGACCGGCAGGTGGACTGACGATCTGGAGAAGACTGCGGGCATCCGCTGGATTCAGAAGGCTCAGGACAGGTTAGAGTGGCGCAAGTTAGGGGAGGCCTTCATATGTCCAGCTGTGGACCTTCAAGAGATGTTGGATGGATGGCTTTGTTTTTCTGTAATTGTAAATGAATTGCTATTTGCAGTTTCATTTTATAAAAAAAATCTACTTTGTTATTAAAGTATTTGCACTAAATAATCGCTATGGGCAAACTTTAATTAAACTGCGTCAGTCATTGGGAATTGAATCTAAGTCAATGTCCTCCTGTCCAGACATCATCACTATAATATTTAAAAATAAAAAACTTTAGGAATTTTTGAAAATATGTTCATCTCTACCTTCAGTAATAAAATTAAATTACCTGCAGTGTCTAGTATACCACATTCGCGGTTGAATCAGACATGTTAATAAAAGTTACTCGGTAAATTGCTCACGAAAACTCAATCCAAATCTAAGCTTTGTGAATGAAATGAGTTTTTAATGAATGAATTAGACATAGACATAGACATAGACATAGACATACGTTTATTTCCACGACACACAACACATGAATACAGTTAACAAAATAAAATAAAATAAATACAAAAGAATCACATGCGAAGAGAATTAAAAAAAAAAGATAACAATTATTATACTTAGTACCTATACATTGATCTGTGACGCTCGCATGTGTCAAGTGGCCGGGAAAATGGAGCTCACTCAGCACAATGCCGTAGCGTTAGCTACGGCGCTGATTTTCAGTGAGTCCAAAGTGATGTACGGACGTCAGTGCATTTATGAATGGTTTCAAGTATGAAGCATTCTTGAACTTATATATCGCTGACAAGTGAGGAGGAAGGCGTGAGGAAGGGAAGGAAGTGAGGGGCAGTGCGTTGTTGTTGTCCATTTGTAATTGTATAAGTACATAGCCGCTTACAAAACATACTGTGATGAGGACGACTAAGCCAATTGTATTGCTTATAGTCTGCAAATTACGTGATGAGGTAAGTGTTCTTAACTGTTACAAGATCTTATTATATATTATATATATTGATAATTATAATTATAATGTTGTTATGTTTATATAGAAATGTAAAGTAAAGTAAATAAATAAATAAATAAATAATAATATTATTGCATATCGTATTATACGTATATTAAAATTGAATTATTTTGCGAATTTATAGTATAAGTATTAAATATTGTAAATTTTAAAGATTTATTATCGTTTTTTTTTTAGCAGCTGGTTTAGATATTTATTTTAAGTTAGATGGAGTTAATTTGCAGGCTCAGAAGGTGTATTTTTAATTTAGTCTTAAAAGATTTTATAGTTTTCAGACTGACCACCGGCGGCGGCAGGTCGTTCCAGATCTTGGATGCGGCAAATTTGAATGTTCCCTTAAATGCGTGAGTTTTATGACGGGGAATGTACAACGTGCCCCGTTTCCTAGTTTTATCGGACTGGATGTCGCGAGTCCACGTCAGCTTCGCGGCAAGATAAGGAGGCATTTGAGTATGTAGAACACCAAACAAAAGAGTAGCCAGATGTAGTTTCCTACGAGATTCCATTTTTAAAATGTTTGCTTTATTTAAATAGGGAGTGACATGCGTGCGGGGGGGAATGGAGAAGCAGAATCTTGCGCACGCGTTCTGTACCTTTTGCACAAGCTGGCGACTGCGGGCTAGCAGTCTGGGACCATATACTACATCCATGTAGTTAAATTTGGATAGGATTAGGGAGTCACATAATTTAATGCGAATGTCAGTGCTCAAATATTGTCGAATTTGGTATAACACCTTTAGCCTATAAAAACAATTTCGGCTTGTGTTTAATATGTGATTTTCGAATTGTAGCTTTTCATCCATCAATAGTCCCAGATTGCGAGCTTCACTTACACGTTCGACATTCGCCCCTCGGATGTGTATGTTCGCTCCCTGCTCGGAAATTTTATTTATCTGATTTTTAGATCCTAGTATCAAAAATTTTGACTTTTGCCCATTTAATAGCAGTCCATTTAAGTGGCACCACGCTGCTATCCTATCTAGATCCTCATTAATTTTATCAACAGCTTCCAGGGTATTCCGGGGGTCAAAGGAGACGTACAACTGCATGTCGTCTGCGTACAAATGATATTTGCAATGCTGAATATTTTTGACAATGTCAGCACTGTAAATAGCAAATAGCGTTGGTGCAAGTACCGAACCTTGAGGAGCGCCGGTCATTATAGGCATCGGATTTGACTTCATTACTGATCCCGTATCACTACTACGTAACTCAACAGTTTGCATTCGGTTTCTAAAATAACTGTCGAACCATTGTATTGTACAACTACTAAATCCATAGTAACTCAATTTAGACAGTAGTATGGTTGTGTTAATGCAATCGAAAGCCCTAGAAAAATCAAGTAGTACTAGAATTGTTCCTTGCCCGTTATCTTGTGCTGTCAAAATGTCGTCGACAACATGTACTAAAGCGGTTGCAGTACTATGGTTCTTTCTGAAACCGGATTGGAATTGAGGTAGGATGTTATTATTTTCTATAAATTTTAATAATTGTTCCGATACCAGTTTTTCGATTACTTTAGATAAACATGGAAGGATGCTTATAGGCCTTAAGTCATTTTCACAGATTGGATTTGACTTCTTAGGGATCGGTTTAACTAATGCATGTTGCCAGAGGGTGGGGTATGTCTTGGTCTTGAAGGATGTGTTTATAATATTAGTGATAGTTCCGAGTGTGACGGGTAATGTCATGCGTATCATACTTAAGGAGATACCATCGACCCCGATTGCATCTGATTTTAAAGATTTTAAAATTCTTATTACATCGGTTTCTTGAACTTCCGTTATGTTAAAAATAGCGTCCGTTGCTGTGTGAAATTCATAGTATGTTAAGTGTGAAAGCTGTATATCTTTATTACCAGGAACGTTCAAGAAGTGTTCATTAAGTGTATTTGGATTATTAAAAATCTGGCTGGGAATCTCGTTTTTGGTTTTTATCCTCACATTTGTTTTAATATGTTTCCACATGTCGCGGGGATTATTCATATTTTGGTTGACGTAAAATGTAAAGTAAGCTTGTTTTTCTCTATGGACCGCTTCATTGCATGCCTTTTTCAAACTTTCATAAAATTCCTTTTTTCCTCGTTTATATTGACTTTTCCGCATTTTGTTGTATGCTTCATCTCTCTTGTCCATCATTAATTTAATATTATAAGTTATCCAAGGAAGTTGTTTATATTTGATAATTTTCTGTTTAATAGGAGCATGTTTGTCAAAAATATTTGTAATAATTGTATTTAATAATGTAACCTTTTCGTTGACATTACTTAAAGAATTAATTTGTGCCCAATCAATTGAAACGAGATCTTTTTTAAAAACTTGCTCATCAATTCCCTGCAGCGCGCGTCTTGCAATTTTTAGTGGCGGCGGTTTAGTTTTTTTAATGTTTAGTTTACACGTAAGAAAAGCATGATTACTAAGCTGAGGAATGTAGTTGATGGTAACTATGTTATCGTTAATATCTGTACATATCAGGTCAATTAAAGTCTCTGAGTTTTCGGTAAAATGTGTTGGGCTAGTGACACATTGGTTTAATTTAAAACAAGTTAAAAGGTTATTGAGCTTTTTCGTGCAATTATTTGTCATATTTAAAATGTTAATATTAAAATCACCCACAACTATCACGTTTTCACTCCAAGACAGTGTCCCTAGGGTGGCCGTAAGCGCGTCTAAGAATAGGTCAACGTTTTGCCACGGCGGCCGGTATGCAGTGCCTATAACGAGTTTTTTTCCACCAACTGTGATGGAAATCCACATTTGTTCCACGAGCGGAGCGGGAGGGTGAGGCAGCGTGCGGGCACATAGGCCTCTTTTCACAAAGAAGCCCACTCCTCCACCGCGCTGGCGCTCACCATCACTAGGCCTCGGCACGTGCCTCAGTCGGTAGCCGGGGACGGCGGGAGCGCGACCCTCCTCGCCCTCCCTCAGCCAGGTCTCGTTGACTGCCATGACATCGACATTGTGGCGTTGTACTGCTGCTATAAACTCGTCATGACCGGTCCCTAGGGAACCTGCGTTTAGAAAACCAACTATAAAGTTTGTACTAGGAGAGATGAATAATTTTAAATTTTACCAATCTTCGCAGTTTAACTAAATGTGTCAGAGCTTTTATTCTTCCACAATTCATTGTTATATAATAAGCCGACTTTCTTGTTTGGTTCTTATACTTATGCATGTGTGTATATATTATTATATATAAGATTGCAATCCATTTTGTACATTTTATATTTATATGTATATATTTTGTAATGAAATAAATAAATTGTAATAGCGCATTATAGTATATAATTACAATCAACAGTAACATCCGTACATCTTCCAGACCACTTAAACACATGCAAGCGTAACGCTCCATTTTATAAAGGTAGATTAAAGATAGAACAATATAGAACGAAGATAACAACGAAAAAGTAAAACAAAATAATATAAATTTAAAACAAAACAACAGCAACATATTTAAACAATAATAATTAACAGTTATACAATTCAAGATGCCTGATCTATTGACCGAACATTTTGTTTGCCAAAAACCCTGTCCAAATCGGCTTCACATCTAATACGGAAGGCGGCAGTCCCAGGTTCACGGCGTACATAAATTTTACCTTCTTTGGTCCATGCATAACGCCATGTGTGCTGTTTGGTACGTTCCCTGACCTTGAAAAACAGTGCACGGTTGGTTCTCGTAAGTCGTTCGTTTATATAGAACGGCCGGACGACGGGATGTCTCAGTCCGATTCCTTCGGTGGTAAGCGAGCGGCGGACGCGCGCTGCGTGCAGTATCGAGTCCCGTACTGATTTACGCGCTAGGCGAACTGCTATCGGCCTTGACCTTGAGCCGCCGCTCTGCTCGCCGCGCACTATGCCACCGACACGTGAACAGCTGACTATGTCCCGTTCTTCAAGGCAGATGTTAAGTTTTGCAGAGCATGTAGTTACTATATGTAGTAAATTCTCCTCGCTTTCCTCCGGGATGCCCGCGACCTCGATGTCCGTCAGTAGAAGCTCCTGGTCCCGGTCGTTTAGGTCCTGCTGTAGGCCCGAAATTATGGCCTGGACTGAGGCCAAACCATCCGTTTCAGGACCAACCTGACAATTACGACTTTCCAACTCAAGGACCTTTGCTTCTAACCTGTCAAGCCGTCCCTCGCATGATTGTATCAGCGCCCGTATTTCCAGCATGTCTTGTCTGAAATTCTTGAACTCATGACGAGTTTCGCGCATCTCCTCACGAAGTAGTCTGAGTTCACTCGCTAGCCCTGACTCATGCGATTCTGTTGCAACCTCTTGTATTGTTGCGCTTTGGAACTCAGCATGTTGGTTGTCATCGCTATTGCCTTGCCCCTTCACCGGTGTGCTTAGATTGCCGGTTTTGGGTATCCGAGCTTGACATTCGGGACAAATCCAAGAGGGATGAATTTTGACGCCCTCAGCGATGTTGACACAAGCCCTGTGCGATTTTCCTTTACACTTAGGGCAGGAAACACATTCATTCGCTGCCATAAACTTGCCGCACGCATTGCACTTCACCATGTTTATTAAATTAATTTTGTTTTCTGTTATTTAAATGTTTTATTAACTATTTTGTAAATTATATTTTTGTAAATGTAGTGTCTTATTAGAGGGTAGTTGGTAATATTTTATCACTTGTACTTTATACGTTGTAAAAAATATTTTCCAATCTATTATTGTTTTTTATTCCACTCCACTTTGCAATTTATTGTCACTTCTCACTTATGCGTTGTTAGGGCTCACGAAATCACTTCGTTCACTCCTTTGCAGCGCTTTTAACTATTTTTATTTATTAATTTTAACCGGAACGATTTGTAACGTATCTGTCACACTCACTTACATTAGCACGACCTACTTACAACCCTTACGCCCGCAACATAGTCATTCATTCATGATTGTTAGTCTAAAGATCTCTAATGGAAGCGAAAATCAAAAGAGTAAAAGTGTTAATTGAATAGCACCGAATTTTTCACTTTCGAGGATTTGAAGGGGGAATAATTATAGAATCTCCTTACTTATAAATGCAATGTTAATAATATTTATTTTACTCATTCAAACAGCAGGTTTTTAAATTGGACGTGGGCAACAAAATTCTGTCAATCAACGGACGTTGAGAGTACCATTAAAAATAATTATCTTATATATTTTTTAATTTTTATTTCATAGGTACGTAATAAAACTGCACTGCAATGTTTATACCAGTTAAAAGGAATTCGGAGCACATGCCTCTCTATCAGCAGGACATTTCAGAATTCTGGAAGTTTTCCAATTCCAAATCCGTGGGAGCATTCCAGAAAATTGCATTTGTTCGTTTGTGCATCTCCTCAGGCCAAGCTGCTCCACGATTGACGTTGTTTCTGCATAATGGACTGAAATAAAAAGATATTATCTCTTATACAGTGTGTCCAGCGACTCGTTAGCGACAATTAAAAGACATGAAATATACATAATTTTACTGACAAAAATACCCATATACGGGAGTCTAGCACTCTTCCTTTTGCAATGGTTATTTTTTTATTATGTTAAATGACTCAGCTGAAAACCTTCAATTTCTCTGGACTTAAAGATGTGAATCTATTAATTGAAAGGTAATAATACCATCTATTTATTACAAAAAAAAATTGGATGAAGTTCAAGTTATAAAGGTCATTTAAAAAAAATTATGATACCGGATGTAGTCAAAATTTTCACTAAATTTTTTAAGTTTTTCTAACATACTTCAAAATCTATAATAAACTCTATATAAAATCTATAATAAAGGGCTTTTAGTACATGCATTGATTAACAAGGGTATTATGTACAAAAAGACATCAATATCATTGTTCTAATTCTAAGTTGCAATACTGGTGACTTATTGCTGTTTGAATATGAGCCTTATGCGAGTTTCCATTCTTCTTGCGTCCAGCTACTACATTGAAAAAAAGATAGCTAAACCCCATGTGGGTGTTTTTGTCGATAAAATTAGGTATATTTCATGGCTTTAAATTATAGCTAGTTGGTCGCTGGACAAACTGTACAATACATTTTTAATAAGATTTTTATTTAGTCTAAGTGGCTGTCACCAACTTTAAAAGAAAAGCAAAGAAATGATAGTGTTCATAGGCTTGTACTGCTTCTTATTTGTACTTAAATAAGTACAGACTTCAAATCCAATTTTTCTGGATTTGACTTATAGGTATTATCATAAAGGTCAGGATAGTAATAAATTGGCTTAAGCGCAGAATCTCGCCTTTCGACGTCACTATACTCTTAGGTAAACTTGGGTAAGTGCCTGGAGATCTGTCATACAGGTTACTCTAGTATAGACTCAAGACTCTCACAAAGCAATCTCTTACCTAGAACTTAAAATTTAGTCCTAAAACTGTTTTGTGAGGAGAAGTAAAGATTATTATTTGTCACACACATTGTCACAACATTTTGTCATAGTCAAGAATCAAACTCGAGTTTCAATCATTACGGCTTCAGTGACGACAAGAATTAAGGACTGCAAACACTGAAGTAAGCTATCCACGCTTCAATCAGTGTACCTATTGGTGATTGGACACGATTTCATGTTAGCCGCGGGTTTGTTGGTCAAATAACGCTTTATTTGGACACTCGACGCCGACTGGTGCTGCTAGCCGTTGAATAAACTCTTTAGGATTTTGAACCTTTCATTTCATTTCTCAAATTGCAGTTTCGGCTCGTTTTATATCGCTCTTGACGTATGATGGCGTTGGTATTTCTTTTTGGTTTCATTTACAAAGAAACATGTTTTCCTCTATTCCTTTTGATTCTAAAGAATAGCAATACTTTTTGAAGTGAAACTTCTTTAGAATCGTTAGTGATTTCAAACCGGATGCAACGGAAAAACGACAGGTAAGATAATATAACCGCTAATTTCGTCTCTGAAATTAACTTTTCCGTAGCTCAATGGTCAGGACGTAGATACACAATACCTGATGCACAAGTTGTATTCATAGATGGCGCGAGGAATAAGATAGAAGATTCGTTTTATTGCTAGATAGATTTTTAAAAAGTGCTAAGTTGTATTCATAGATGGCGCGAGGAACAAGGTAGAAGATTCGATTTATTGCTTTTTCATCTCATTATCTTGAAACCAAAATTTTGGAAAGTTTCACTTCTACCACGTGTGAATTGCACACATTTTCTTTTTGTGTTCCTTATTCTACAGACTTTATGTGATTTACCAAGAGCACTTATGACCCAAGATGATTTAATTAGCTTCTCTTTAACTCCGCTCTTCTTAAATCTTGAAAACAAGTACCTTATTACAATCGATTTCATTAAGTTTAAATAACATAACTCTAGTCTATCTCTAATACATTTTAGTGGTGAGTTTATAAATTTACGGCCTTAGGTGACTTGAACTATAAACATATAATGAACCTATTTTAACTATTACACTATAACATTATGTTTTATCTTTATCATTTTCCATAAGAATAAAAGAAACAAAACGCTTATCAGCCTTTATAACACTGCTCGTTTTTATGAAAAGGGGGGATAGTTTATTTGTTTTTGTATAATGTGTAGCGACCCTACATTTGTATATTATTGTAAGCTAGTGGATATCCGGCGTGTTCCTCTACGTTTGTATGGAAAGAGTCGAAAATCTAAAATGTGCCTAAGCCATTGTTTTAGTGGTCTCAAACCATCTTCCCAAACCAGTTTGGGGCACATCGATTGGATGGTTTCAGTCTATAAAGGACATCCGCATTAACATTGTTTTATATTCTACAATGTATATACGATATAGATATGCAACCCTATTTTTGTTTTTTGCATATTTCGTAAAATAACACCATTGTCATCCATTCATCTGTCTCACGTCTTGTATCTTGATCGTTATTAAATTTGAATCTTATTTGGAGTCCTGTTTATTTATATACACCATTGAAACGTATTCCATAAATAGCTCATATAAAAGTATTATTCCGTGTTTTTAAGAATAGGTATCACAGAGAAACATACTGAATGAAGATGAAAATGCCGTTTACTTCTGCACGTCAGTTTCTGGTCAGAACTGTCGATAAGGCTACAATAGCTGACTCCCAACAAAAACAAGAATACAAAAGGTTTCCTTTGTTTTACACAGACAATGTAAAAAGTGTCAAGTGTTCTCACGGAAAATTCATTCGATTTGTACATGGATTTGTAAAGGATATATGGCGACGTCTAGTAGATATGAGAGTCGGATTGTCATTCAAAATGCACATGAAATAAAATTCAAATCATTGTTTCAGATATGAAATGCGCTGCAATATATTATACTTTGGTGTGAGGCTCTTGAATTTGTCGGATAGGAATGTTATATTTTGTTGTCTATAGTGGTTTATATGCTTACATGTAAGTTGCATGAGTTTGACAACGTGAAATTCTATGTTTACGAATGTATATTTTTAATATCTATTCCAATTTTCAGCAGCTTCATTCTGCTACGGTCAAGAAAAATTTTAGAAACTCAAGGCTTTTCCGAGGCCATCGCCCACCAAAACACGACAATTAATTTTTTAAGCTATTAAATACAACATGCAATTAATTGCACGCTGTTGTGTTTTTGTACTCTACAAGCATTCGGGCAGGTAAATTAAAAGGGAAGGGTTAATCGATTATAACGAGTGTACGCACACAAACCTACCAACCGTGACACGCAACGATGGCCTTTGAACCGTTAGTGGATTCGAATAAAACTACTACAGCGTACAAAGGCTTTTGAATCCAGAAACTAATTCGTCACAGATTGCTGTATAAACCAGAAAATAATGCTAACTTTTTCTAATCATACAGCAACGTAATTAACTAGTCCTTATGAAATTAGTATTATATGAGTATTATAGGTAATTTACTATGGTATTGTTGTATTACCGGTTTAATCTGGTTAGCATCGATTACAACATAATCGACGATAATATAAACGGTGATAAAACGAACGATTATTGGGTATAGGTAAGATTTTTTGTGTTTGCGCTGATTTGAAAATACATTGCATGAATCGTTCAGCCTACAATCTTATCTAGGTATTTTTGTTAAGAAATATGTGTGTACATAATAAAATTCTAAGCAATAAATTCGGCTACAAATATTTAGTTTTCAATTTAATCTTATTACAACTATAAATATACCTACAAATATTCGTTACGAGTTGGTATAAACTACAAGAATTAAGAGGTACATTCTCGAAACAAAGGCGCGTTTTGTTTTATCCATTCCTTTTTTCTTGAAACAAAAAGCCCCACAAACCCTGATTTACCGCCGCTTTCAATTGCTGTCCCTATTGTCTATAAGATAACAGTTTTCTTTCCTTAGTAACCAAAGACATAAACAAGGAGAAACTCATCACCGTCTATGATGTCCAACCGTGAAATTCGCCACCTTTAGCTTCGCCAGTCTCAACAAAGGGACAGAGAATAAAAATTCTTATCGTGTACAAAAATAGTCGAATATACAACCGCCTCGACCTCTTTTTGTTTTTATTAGGCCAGTGACCCACTAAAGTAAGTGAGCGATTACAATTGAAAGATTTCATTTTCCACATTACTGGTATTTAGCCATTATTTCTTCGAGTCAACATTATTGTGTAATGATCACTAAAGCTAAGATTGGAAGACCAAATTTCGTGTAAGGTTAGCAAGCAAAATAATGACTTTATTACAATAAAACCATTTAATAACCACCGTAGATGCGCCCAATCACACTTCTACGATTGTAATTGTTCATGAAATAGAAACTTTTACCATAACTAAGTCATTGACATGCTACGTTATTGTACGCAAATGCTATGTACATGATTACAAAGCATAAAATCCTTTGCGTACTTTATTACAACTTCGTGAAATTATAAATTAAATAGAGGATGAATATCTTCGGAAAGAAGAACCAATGAGTTCATTGGTTATGACTGCGAAATGACAATTACTTTTATCGCCTCTCTATGACAGTGAGACCAAAACACATATTGAAGATACCGTGCGACTATATCCGTTTAGGCCTAAAAGAAAATTGAGGATTTCACCTTTTTCTACAAAAGAAACATATAAAGTTTTATACTGAGTCACTTATTTCTTTAATCTGTATTTATTGTAGCTAATTTATACTATTAGAATTTAAATTTTGTCTGTAGCTCATCAGTGATTCCCCTGGCGGCGTATCACTATACTATGCGTGCAGCCATATCGTATCGTAAAATCACTAATCTACTGGACCAATTTGAGGTTTACAGTGTATTTAATTTTTGATGAAGAATGGTTAGTGTCATGTATTTTTAGTTTTAGTGACATGTATTTTTAGAGACCAAGAAGTCAATATTACTCTCAGATTAAGTTCTATAATCTGAGCTTTTACTATTACTACGGCAATATTACTTCACAATGTGACATAAGTTTTTATCAATTTGGTCCAGTGGATTAGTGATTCGACTACAGATACTTTTAAAAAGTTTTCGTTTGCATTGTAGTAAGAACGTTAAGTGTCCTTTGAACATCGTAGCGTGGGATCCTGTAAATATTTAACAATGTATTTATTTAACAAATGTAAATATTTGATTGTTGTGGTTTTGTTTTACTAGATAGTTGATTTGGCATGACAACATAAATAGATTCACCCGTAACATTAAATACTGAAAGAAATGTGAAAAAAAATAATGTGATTGATTTTAAGAATGTCGTCTAAACATTATTTCAAGTGTACGTACTAAGTCATAGGATCTCCGAATACTAACAAGACCTACTAACTTATTACAGTACCTTCTACAGTCCTATTCGTGGTTTGGCACAGATGTCCATGAACGGCAGGATATGGTGCCTCTGCAAACTCGTTTGTTATCATTCACATAATGAAAGCGAAGCGAGGCCGTTTCTTATATTAGAACAGACAATATATAGTTGAAACCTTTGAGATCGTACATAATAATATTATCTTGCTAAGCTATTGGTCTTTCACAGCTGGTCTTTTGGATACACTTTTTCAATGAGTATTAGCAACATAGTGTTAATTATATGTCATCGATCAGATATTTTTTTTATTTAATACATCATCCAAGTACAGTTAATGACAGTAATAAACCAGGTTGAAGTTGTTCAGGCTGCCTCTAGGGTAGGTTCTAACCTATCCATGAATCCATACTAGACCTAGGATATAGCTGATAAGAGAACTTAACCTGTCGTGTCAGAAGAATCCAAAGGGGGCTTACCATGAACTCTTAAAACAGGCCAATATTAGCCAATAATTGAGCTGTCCTGCTATATCCTACCATGACCTAGCTAAAGCACAGGTCAGCCAGCGATCACGTGACCGTAACAGGACAGCGGTCACGTGACTTCGATAATTTTCTTCTGCCCTGCTATTTGTGTACCATGAAGCGATTGTTGACGTATTGACATCGGAAAGCGGCCTATGTCAACGTCAAAATATTACAGTCTACCGAAAGTAACTTTAATTGTCCTGTTTTGGCTGTTTCGTTTATAATTTCTTTATACCGTAAGTTATTGGTATATAAAACAGTTTGAATATAGATTTATGATATTGAAGAACATTATTTGGTAAATATTAGCTATCGACCAATCTGCCTTGCCTACAATCTAATCTCTACAAGCTGTTTCCAGCTGTTGTTTGTTGTTGTTGTCTCGAGAAACGCCTTGCTAAATACACCGAAGAGCATCAGCTAATAGAGCAAGCAGGATTTATAAGTACGTATTCAACTATAGACCACATTCAAAAAGATTACATCATGGAAGGCAGCTATAGGCAAGAGAACCAGAGGCAGAACGGCCGCGGCGGCCGCGGCGGAACGATGGCTCGATGAAATTTTGTAAGCAGCGGGAAAAGAATGGATTGATAAAGCGAGTGACAGAATTATGTGGAGAAAAATGGAGGAGCCTTTACTCTATAGAGAGAGTATAATATAAAAAAGTAATATAAACAAAGAAATATATATCTAATAATGATTATTGAATTTAATTTAGTCAAGAATTAAGATAAAGGATTAACGAACCCTAAAAATTGCTTTAACTTTAAGTTGAAGACTTTTTATTTATTTAAATCATTTATTTCGAAATCACAGATAGATTCTTCAGTTTTATTATTTGTATAGAATATAGATTGCATTGCATGCTTTTTAGTCGTTATGAAATTGTAAATTGATTTTTCTATTTAAGATATAAAAAGTTCTAATTATTATTTTTATTACTATAGTATATTTTTATAAACATATACCATATATTTTTATGTATGTGGAAGAAAAGGTTATTATATGATAATGGTTATTCAATAATATTCCGTTTGCTTTGCACCAAGATAATGAAAATATACTATTTTCAGTTATCCTAACGTTCACATCGATAACAATCTCTACTACTCCGTGATCAATAATATAATTAGAATATCCTACGTATTAGGTATAATGTTCTAAATAAAGTGACATATTCCATATTCTAAATATTTAGTTTTTCTTCATAACTCTTCTCGTATGACATCATCAGCATCTGTATCAATCGATCGTTGTAGAACCAAAGAGGTCGCTCGCCGGCACGGCTATCCTGACGTGCGCTTGTCCTCGAGCGCCTCCGCCCTCATGTCTCCAGTGGACCCCTTTGATCGCTGGGTGCTCGTCATCGAACGCATTTACTTCTGATGTAGCCGTACACTAACACGGCTTCAACAAGTTTCTTACTCAAGTTCCCATCTCCAACTCAATTCAACATAAATTACATATTATCACAGTAGGTAAATATCCACCTCGGTATGTACATGACCAGGCATTCATGAAAATAAAAATGCACCACCATCACAAAATAAATATCGTTCATTTCTTTGAAAGTACGTTAAAAATTCAAAATTGCACTTAACAATTTTAAATTATCGCTCCTAAATCACACATTTTATTAGACATTTGGACATGTCACTGTGTCAAGTGTCAATTGTTGTAAGATTACGTTCAAAAATGTAGGCATCACATAGCGATTATTTTTTTGGTAATCTTAGAGAACGAACGGTTTTTAAGCTTAATAAATAACGACCGTTAAGTTTCTATAACAAATTTCAAAATCTTCGATTGAGATTGTTATTTTAATTTTTTAAAAACATCAATATTACGCATTGATTTGAAAACCGGTAAACCGATAAAACGCTCTATTTCCGAACTTAAGTAAAACAAATTTTGTACCGTGCACAGAGTACTTAAACACTACGTTGTACCGAGCAGGTCATAGACTAAGATGCCGGACAGATGTAGAGGTATTGCAGGCCATCAAGTGAACGTTCATGGTACGAAATACACTCCTGTCAGGTTTTAGCTACAAGCTGACCTGTCCTGAACATGACACGTTTTATTAGAGTTCATGGTAAGGCACCAGTAGCTATAGTACTAAGTTTTAGGTTAGTTTTAGAGTGTTCTTTAAATAAGTGTAAAGAAAACTACCAAAGTATTTTTCTAATAAGCAAATTTATTGTTACAAGAAGATTTACACGTAACATTGACGATATGTTAAGAAGTCTTCGTAAAATTACCAATTTTACTAAATTATACTAATAAATTTGGTAAATATTAATTAACTAATCAGTAAATAAAATATTTCCTCCAATATTTTAATAACGTGACGTTAATGAAACAGTCAAATGAAAGACAATTATTACATTCGTATAATTATAACAGAATTCCGCAAAACATAGTATATGTACGACGGTAAATCCTGAATATTCTATAATTACAATAGTTCAATTTCAATCATCATTTATATCAAGGAATTTACATTTGATTTAAAATACGTTGTTATTTTTCTATAACTTAACATCACCTTATTATTTAAATTAATTAAAATTATGTACATAGTTACCATGTTAACGTACTTTATCTTACTATATCTAACATTATATGTAACTTCGTAGCATCACAGTGAATTCATTTTATTAAATAATAATAATAGTTATACATTAATATAATAGATACAGCAGTGTCACTGATAATATGTTTGTGACACAAATGTGATATTATGAAGGTTAGGGCACAAAATTGTATTAGTAGAAACAATTATATTTAATATATTAAGAGTGAAAGGTTATCGAATCTTGGAAAACACAATTTTGTTTAAGACGACATTATTAATTTTCAAAATAATTTCAGTATTTTATAAAATATAAAAATTATTGTCTGTGTTTTTTTAAACACTTTTTATATTAAAAAACTTTGATAATGCTAAAACTTTAATAAAACAAAAAATTAAAATATAAGTAACAAAATTGCACTGATTTTACTAAAAATATGTAGAGCCTCTTAATTATAGTAAATTCTACAATTATTTTAGTTTCATTAAGTGAATTAGGAAAGTGCCCTAAGTTTCTGTGGAGCATATAACTCATCTTAGTCTATAATTACATAATTATTATCATAATTACACGTATATTAGCGAAATGATTTATTAATTATAATTATAATTCAATTTACAAATATTTAAGTATATAAATTTAATTTATAATTTATTTAGTTATGAAACTATAGTATTTATAGTTATATTTTTACAAATGTAACATCCTATAATGTACTACTATCTTTACAATTTATTTAAGGAAACGTCATATTCATAGTTAAGACAGTCTTTGTTCAAAATATTATTTTAAATTTATAATTATAGTCATTACAAAATTCGATGTAATTAAAATGAAACATTTGCTTAGCTGTAGGAAATATTCTAAAATAAAGAAATACAAACATACATTTAAGAATAAAAATAAGTATAAGAGTAAATATTATTATTTGTTTTATTTTGCTAAATAACTTATACTTATAATGCTCGGCCTGGGATGATAAATCTACCTAATATAGTAAAATCCTATTCACTTTGGACGTAATAAATTGGAAAAGAAAATAAAATAACCTCAGAAATTTGTAAATAAATTACTTACCATTGTCATCTGCAACAGGAAAATACCATGGAACTGAATAAAAAAAATTGTTTTATAAAAAGTGAAACCGAATTAGGTTTAAGTAGCACAAACGCACCTTTTCCTCACTTTAGATTTCAGATATCGTTGAAAGTAGACTATTTTCCGGTAATTTTATAACTTCGATAAATTAAACAGCGCTTTTGATGACACTTTTCCTTTGAAACTAAAGTAGGGTTAAGATTTCGAGGGCTCTCATACTCTTCTATTATACACTAAACGCTAAAATGCGAGTTCGAATATTCGTGGTTTTAATGGCTTAGAATCTTTTGACTCTGCAGTTATTCATACGAGCAGCAAATATGTAGTGCATGTTTTAGTTACGTTTTATGCACCGTTACGCATGGTTTACTTGTGGTGCACTTCGCGTATTTAAATACAGGTTGAATTGCCAGGGAACCGCTACGTCGCACAAACTACCTGCTCTGAAGTTTTATATCCAAACCATGCGTCCAACCGCGTTATCTAAGCTGCTGCGTCGATTGAGTTATGGTCGTGTTTGATACCGTCCGGTTTAAAAATGGCTGTTCCGGAGCTCGGGCGAATTTAAAGGCTGGTTCCGCACGCTTGAAGTTAAGGTTTTGAATATATAGTAAAATTAAAATAAAAGCGATTTCAATTTTGTTTTTGATTTATGCACAATAGCTGAGCTGTGATGTAACGAACACTCATATGGCTCATGGGAATTTTGGACAGGTCAATTTACAAGGTACGCGTACCCGAAACTTTGACGTTTGGGGAATAAAGTTGAGGTTTCTGTTCGATTTTGTTTATTAGATTATAGCATCGGAGTTTCTGAGTCGGCTTTAAATTTTCGATAAAATATGAAAATAACCGACATGCGAGAGTCACCTGTAATTGAGTACGAGATCATCTTTACCTAGAGACTACAGTCGTTAGTTAAACCGACAGAGTCACCGATGCATTTGGACCAGCAGGTGGCAACTGGCAAGTAACCAGTGATTACCTAGCCCTATGTTTACCCAGGATTTTTGATAATTCAACTCAGTTGTAAGAAATAAGTCCATGCCAAAATTTCGGTGGAATCATCTCGTTTTATTAAATCATTCGTAAATACAGTTCCTTAATGCTTCAGAATAAAATATAATTCTGTTATTGTTATAAATTTAAAATTTCATTTGACACTCGTAGCTGAATTTACAATACAATTTTGCTTATTCAAATGATATTTTCCAAGAGAGATTCTTTATTCACAACGTTATGCGAAATTGCTTTGAGCAATTGTTGTTGAGACTTTTTTTTTCATTTCCAATCTGCGAAGTGGATAAAGGAAAAACATGAAATCTTAATCTTTTGTCAATATCTTTGTAAGGACACGAATTTAGTAAATTTTGACTTAATTGTTGCCATTTAACAAATATAGACATGAATTATTTTAATTGAGCTTTTCATATTTTCTTCAGAACGATCTATAGGTATAAATAAGGTAATGCTTGATTTTAATATTATTATTGTGAATATCTACGTACAGATATGCATATAATTTTTATATCGTTATAATTTGACTCAATTATAAGAAACATGATAACGGCGATTACTGTAAAGTGGCGTTAATATCACTTGAATTTCTCTTTCAATGAACTGTTAGATTTGAAAGGTCATAAATATTATATCTGATACGATTTTTTAACTCGTGTTATTATAATTAGTAAATAAGGGAGCAACAAATAATGTTAAACGAAACATCATTATGTATTTAGCTTCAGACAATTTTATGGACTTTGAGCAAATAATTATTCAGTGGTCAAATTTAAAGGTTTTTTATACTCTTGCTTTTTGATTTATCATTGTTAGATCATAGTTACCTTTATATGGACTCAATGACCTGAAAAGTAGGTTAGTAGGTTCGTGATATAAACTCTCACCTGCTGAGTTATTAGAAATATCCGATCAAACTGTATACATATTTATTTAATGACGTATTTTTATGAACAAAGAATGCGATTATATGCTTGTGATTTGATCACAAACAATAAATTATGTTAATAGATATAATTATAAATTTGTTTACCTAACTATTAATAAATCAACAAATAAAAAATCATTTAGTACATATTTATTACCTAACGACCTTCAATGGAATAGATTTTGGGAATAACAATGGGTACGTTTGGGTATCATTACCAATATCACAAATACAGTGTAGCCTCAACACGCAATACAAATATTATAATTATTTCTGTTCGATTCCTTTATAACGTAACCTTGATGCATCACGCGATTCAAATAGATTCATACTATACATTATCTACGGTACTGTATTATCAATGCTGTTAAAACGCTGAAACATTTTAAGATTATAAACAGAAGTACATTTTGATTTAGTGGTTAATTATCCAAAATAATAAAATTAACTTGATAATTTGGGATGCTCAACTTAGTCTAGTCAACAAGTTCTTTGAGAAAAATATTGATAAAGCTCCTAATTCGTGGCCTTGCAAATAAAAGTTATTCTATTCTATTCTATTCTGTTCTAATTGTTACCTCATTAGATACGAAATTAAGAGTAGAAAAATGTATCGGGATGATTTTACAGCACATAAACAAATGCAATTTCTAAAGAAGGCGGAGAAAAGTTTGTTAGTTAACTTTCCGAAAAATTTAGATAATATTTTTTCCATATTACATTTATTCGTCTTGATAACCCAAGTGTTTTTAGATAAGTGAAATAAAAAAAACAAATATGGCTGTAAGATGCCATTGTTTGAAGTATCAAAAAATAAAAATAAATCTAATAATGTAATATGGGTATTTAATTACCTCACCATATGTATTTCAAAAAAGTACTATATCATGATAGGTTTTTTGACAGCAGGCGGGTTTTCTTCATTTTTTAAATTAATACTAGTTGTCTTTGAACTTCTTGACTAGAATAATTGTCACAACTCCCATGGCATCTCAGAGAGACGGCTAAAATAGCTCTGCACTACACCATAGAGCCCATTCAGTTATTTACTTTAATTTGATAATTTACATATTTAGGTGTAATTAAGTTAAACGATTTTTAAAAAAGCAATTAATTTATGTTTAGTTTGATTAAAACAAATCACATCCGATTGAATTCATAGATTTATTATGATATCAAAATATACAGGTTTTATTATAAATAAATTGAATGAAGAAGAACGTTCACATATTCGTCAATCAAATATTAAACATTCCTAATTAGATATTCAATAAAGTAAATACTTTATATTCATTCATAATTTTCCATTATTTTTTTCAAAATAAAATAATCTTATTACTGAATGAATTGTTTATTATAAATTTATACCACACGCCGGTGTTTGTGTGTTCTCTCGGGACGATATTTGCTGTCAACGTCTTCATTTTCTTGAAGGTAAAGACCTGTCTACCATCTGCATTCGCGTTGACCATGGTGGACAAACGCGCGTATACATAAGTCTGTACAGGTCTCATAGCGGAAATACCGAAACAGATCGACTCTACGAGCACGTGCAAGGGGCGATTGACTATGTGCAAGAGCAGATTCCCCGTGCCGAAGTGGTGGTCTTGGGAGACTTCAACGCCCATCATGTTGAGTGGCTAGGATCACGCACAACGGACTATGCAGGGAAATCTGCTCACAGCTTTGCCTTGGCTAATGGCCTCAATCAGTTAGTGTCCAGCCCAACTCGGATCCCTGACATTGACGGCCATTATGCTTCTACTTTGGACCTCCTGCTAACCTCCCACCCTAATGATTATGCTGTATCCGTCGAGTCGCCGCTTGGCTCGTCCGATCACTGCTTAGTACGATCTTCTGTACCATTAGTTCGGCCCGCTGATCGGCGACCATGCGCGTCTCGCCGGGTCTGGCATTTTGGATCAGCGGACTGGGATGGTTTGCGGGAATTTTTCTCATCATATCCTTGGAGGCACATCTGTTTCTCTTCAGAAGATCCCAACTCCTGTGCCCTTTCCATAGCCGATGTGGTACTCCAGGGCATGGAATGTTATATTCCAAACTCTGTAGTACCTGTTGGTGGGAAAACTCAATCCTGGTTTGACAGAAACTGCTTTAAGGCATTACGCCGGAAGCAATCTGCCTATCGGGATTGGGTAGATGCACGTGAGCTTGAAGGCTCCGACTTACATCAACTGAAGAAGAAATTTAACGCTGCCTCCTGGTCCTCAAAGAAGCAAATCGCCAAGGAAAAGTTCAAGCACATACACAGAACCGGCAAGAGACTGCTGAGCTATCCGTGTGGTAGCCGAACGGCAGATCAGCTGGTGATCTTTTAGTATACCTTACTCATTGCTGGGCAGAAGCAATCGAGAGCAAGGGAGAAGCATTGGCTGTAAGTTTGGATGTTGCAAAGGCCTTCGATAGGGTATGGCATAAGGCATTACTGTCTAAGCTGCCTTCCTACGGAGTACCCGAGAAATTGTGCAAATGGATTGCCAGTTTTTTATCGGTCGTCGTTGACGGAACATGCTCGGATACGAAGCCCATAAATGCTGGCGTCCCACAAGGTTCTGTACTTTCACCGACACTGTTCATCATGCATATCAATGATATGCTGGACGTCGGGGATATCCATTGCTATGCTGATGACAGTACCGGTGACACCCGTTATATAGGCCGAGCAAATCTTTCTCGGGTGCAGATTGAGGAGAAGAGGATACAACTTGTGTCTGAAGTCGAGACATCTCTGGAGCGGGTCTCGGAATGGGGCAGACTAAATTTAGTCCAGTTCAACCCCGAGAAGACACAAGTTTGCGCGTTAACCGCTAAAAAATCCCCATTTGCCATAGCACCACAGTTCCAGAACATTCCTCATAACATCTCTAAAAGCAGTGGGATCCTTGGTGTCGACATTTCGAATGAAGTTCAGTTTCGGGACCACTTGGTTAGTAAGGCCAAACTAGCCGCAAAGAAATTGGGAGTGCTCAATAGAGCTAAGCAGTACTTCACGCCTAAGCACAGGTTGATGCTCTATAAGGCGCAAATTCGACCACACATGGAGTACTGCTCCCACCTTTGGGCCGGAGCCCCAGCTGGCCAAGTGGATCCGTTCAACCGAATTCAACGGCGAGCTATTCGTCTTGTCGACGATCCCAAGCTTACGGACGGATTAGAATCGCTTGAGTTGAGGAGAGATGTAGGCTCTCTCTGCGTATTCTACCGTCTGTATAATGGGGAATGTTCTGAAGAACTGTTTGGCTTAATACCTGCAGTTAATTTTCGTCACCGCCCATCACGTACCAGTGGAACAAACTACCTGCATCGGTGTTCCCTCTAAGCTATGACATGGGGTCCTTCAAGAAGCGGGTCTATCGTCATTTTCGTGGCCGGCAACGCGTTGGTGACGCCCCTGGTGTTGCTAATGTCCATGGGCGGCGGTGATCACTTACCATCAGGTGACCCCGCTGGTCGTTTGCCTGCTCTAAGCATTAAAAAAAAATGAAAAGGGCTCAATAATGAATGATTATAGTTTTTATAGTTAAAAGTGTGAGTTAAGAATATTTTTTTAATGGAAATAGCCGGCAAACGCGCTGACGATCCACCTGATGGTAAGTGGCTATCGTCGCCCATGGACATCAGCAACATCAAAGGCATCACTGATGCGTTGCGGGCCAAGAAAGTGAGAAAAAAGAAAGAAAGAAAGAACTGGCTAAAAACTGTAGATGTTATGACACATTCAATAAAATATTGAAATATAATTGAAATTACACTTACAAATAAATAAATAAATAAATAACGCTTCACACTCATAGCCCCACACTAGGATTCCCTGTGTCGTGGGTGCCATGGACATCACACAAGACAAGGACATTCACACCCAGACCGATAACAGAAATTCAAACTCATCATTCAAATTTCTGCCTCGCTGGGAATCGAACCCAGGACCCTTGGCGCGGCGATCCGGCATGGTAACCATTGCGCTACACGGGTCGTCATACCTTAGATATTCGCTGGTGCGCTTAACCGTTCAACAACAGTGGTAATACACACAGTCGTTAATGTAATAACGGCATCCTGTGATTTAATTCACCCGTACATTGCTCGTACTGAGATTATTTATAAAAACAAAACCTTAACATTTTAAGTCTTTTTAAAGTTATTCAATTTTATTAGTACCATAGAAGAAATAATAGTACACATATAATAGTATTAGTATTTTTGAGATGATTTAATCATTTGTTTCAAATAATAATAAAATATTATTAACAACTTTCAAAACTACTATCTATATTAAAATAATTTTGACAATTTTTCTGTATTTGTGATTGTTTTGTTTCCCCATTGACATGTAAATAATTATAATTAATTAAAACATAAAGAAGAATATATTCATGAACTAAATGCAGATATATATGACAAAAAAAGTATAAAACGAATACACAAACACAGGATCCACTTACGTAATATCGACCTGTGCTACAAATCGCTTACGCTTCAAAGATAAGTACAACGGGACAAGTACAAAATAGCTTACCCAAAATTCCTCACTAGTTCAACCCACGAATATCTTTAGATTTAGACGCAGTTGCCAGCATTCATCGATAAAGCCGTTCTTCACACAACACAATTTCATTGGAACAAGTACAAAATCTATTACGCTCGAAACAGTTCTCATCACTAGTCCAACGCACATGATTACGTTTAAACGCAGCTTTCCCTAGCGTTCGCTAATAGTGGAGTCCTTGTCGTGACCACTTCTCTCCGTCGCGATAGAGTGCCACTTGTCACACTCCGTCGGTCTTCTGCTAACGTACCGATACTCTATAACAAATTGACATTCTATTAGTAACATTATTAATTTGAAAGTGTATGAAGATGTATATTCCTCAATCACGCCACAACTACTTAACCGATTTGGCTGAAATTTAGAATGGAGATACCTACATAGGCTACTTTTTATCCCGAATAATTTTAGCGTTCCCGCTTGATATTTTGTACAAATTCAATCTCTAAAGCGGGCAAAGCCGCGGGCAAAAGCTACTGTTAATATAATATTGAAGAACATTATGTAAAACGATAAAATTCTACTCATATAACTTGGCGACCACTTGTTGCCTTGTTGAATGTCACTTGATGTGTAAACACTGCCATCAAAAGTACAGTAGACTTGCAAAATCAATTATTTACTCACATAAAAACAGTAGTTAGTAAAAACAAGTAGTCAATCTATCGGAATATTCCATCACTAAATGTTTTCGATTGTTGTAAAATGTTACTGAAGCCAAAGTTGAACAAGTGCAACATTTGATCAACAAACGACTTTTTGCTATCTGATGTTTTTCCTACACATATGGAAATGTTGCTCCACATATCAGTAAGGGCAATGTGGATGTACTAGCCTAGTAGTTTGAATATTAATCTCCCAGGCAAATAGCTCAAGGTTCCAATTTTCCATGAATTTATTATAATAAGGTGGCCATACACGATCAAGTATACTTGTCAAGTTTGCAGCGGACTTGACGCGGCATCCAGTAAACTTGACAGTGTATGGCCACGGGATCTGGCCATCAGATGTTTTTACTCGACATTTCACACTACAAAAAGCCATCTGAGAGCCAAGATATCAACTATAAAATCAACATTTACTTTAAAGGAACATCTAAATTCTCCTAATATTCAGGCAGTTGCGCAAACCTTAATATTATTTCGCATAGAAACTTGAATAATATTGTAAGTGATTCGTCTTTTTTCACAAACATAATTGTTTATAGGAGCCCTTAATATTCATAAATTTATATCTTCAAATTGCGTACAGCTTAAGTGAGATTAATTTAAACTCTGAAAATATTAAGACGTTGCAATATTATTATACGTTTTACGTTATGAATAATTACCAAATAATTGCATTGCAATACATTTTAATGTTTCATTTTATTATTACTCCTTTGAAACAGCATGCTTTATTGTTTTTGCATTGCAGAATCGTATGGAGAATAACCGAACATGTATTTATATAAATATAATCAATTATATATATTATATACCATCTATTTATTTAGTAGAATTATTTACAACAATTATAACAATATTATGTCCCAAATTTGAGCCCAGCGTCTCTCGTACTTTCAAACCACTATGGAAAATCGAATCTTAAAATATAAATCTGAAAATGCAGCAGATTTCAAAACCATAGATGAGAAAGAAATATCGCCGGCATAAAATTTCCTCTTTAGCAAATAATTCTGTCTCCTATAAATTTACGTCCTTTCATACCTGTGCATCGGAAGCGGGTGTGTTTGGCGTGTGTGGCGTGTTAGATCGCCCTTCATGCAGGCTGTGGGCACTCCTGGATGACCCCACAGGGGGCGAAACGACGGCCCCATAAGGAGGAGGCTCAGGCGGCCGCTCCGCATCGCGTGTGCAGTTGAAATCTGATAAAAAAAAACATTTTGATCCAACGTGCAGTCTGATTGAGTTTGCATTTTCAACGAACACAAATACCTTCCAGAGATTTGTTGTATCGTATCGAAAAGTTTTTTATCAATGTTAGACTATTTTTCTTAACCGCATAACGTTGAGCTGATCCAAACAGTATTTTAAAACTGTAATTTTATAAATTTAAAAAACAACAGAATTACAACGCTGTGCAGAAGTTAATCGAAACTGTAAAAAAAGTTTTAAGATGGGGGCTAAAGTAACATTGATAAAACACTCAATGATACAAATTAAACAAAACTCAATAATCAACATTTTTCAATCTAAATCCATTACATTATACCACGAATGTTCAAGAGTCAAAAAAACATCGCCTAAGTTACATGAAATATAATACTAATAGAACCATAAAGGGTGCATTTTTAGGGTTCCGAAGTAAAATCGGAATCCTTATAGTTTCGTTATGTCCGTCCTTCCGTCCATCTGTTGGTCCGTCTGTCCATTTGTCCGAAGTAAAATGCCGAGAACCTAGTAGTACCTAGTAGTGCCAGAAAGCTGTAATTTCATGTGTGGCATGGATATGTATGTACATATTTATTAAAACTCCAAAGTCGTAGAACAAAATACTTTAAAAAATTTTTTTCAGGGTACCTCCCCTACAGGTAACGTGAGGATCAATTTTTTATTCGTCGTTTACCCTATAGTGTGGGGTACCGTTAAAGCTGAACGCACATATATCCGCATCGTCCGCCCCGGACGCTCCGTATGCGGATACCCTCGCACATATGTCCGGATTCGCCGTACGGATTTTTTAGTATTGCCAACAATTTTAGCAGTTTTTTCCAACCTCCAGTGAAAAACGGTGCAATGTCATTCGTTTATTCCCACTCGTCTTGTTGAGTAGTTCTGTTGACAATACTAGTAGGAAAAAATCCCACTAATTCTGTGTCAATTTATTTCCGTGTATAGGTATAGTTTAGGTATGGTGTACTAAGATACAGGCCAAGGCTTAGTTTAGACACCAGATCTCCCACAGATTACTTAGCACTTACATATCTTTTCCTTTTATTCATATTTTAAAATTTTACCTGAATGTAATTTGAGGATGAGATGAAATAAAGATTTTTGTATTGTATTGTACGAGTATAGTTTGCTATCAATCGTCAAGTATTGGCCATTAAATGTATATTATTCCATAGTTTTCATAAACTTTATAATAATATATTCCTTTATTCAACTGAAAGTTGTCAGACTCAGTTTCTCAGATTGCAAAAGCAAAATATTAAGACTGATGCTGCTATGGAAAAAAACTGTTATAATAGCGTGCGCATTGGAAGAGGAAGAAGAAAATAAAATTCGAAAATAAGAAGATTCTGGGCTCATGACATCAATTTGAAAAGGCAGTTAGTTGAACGGCAAATACTATACGTTATTTCCCGGCTTGGTGGATGATGATCAATGAACCTAAATAATTGAAAACTTTAATTTGTAACTTTAATTTGAGGGAAATTAAAACACACAATACTCATTATTTATTTTTAGTTTTCGACTTTGTCTCATATTTCAATAACGTAGTTAGTTATTGCAGTTTGAGGAACACCTTTCGGAATCTCGAATGTCCGAAAACAATTGTATATAGGCATAAACGAAGGCGACATCTCCTCACAGGATTCGTTTACTATGAAACGTTTCTCCTAATGCGTTGTCAAAAGCATCGTGGCATGGCAACACTATCGGTATTTCGGATACCTTCCGTATTTTCAGAAATGCGTGCGGACGGTGCGGATGACATATACCGACGCATCTGTCATCCGCATCGTCCGCATCGCATTTTTGAAAATGCGGAAGGTATCCAAAATGCCGATGACGTCATACGTAGGGCGTGTGCTGGTACTCAGTGTCTGGGTCTGGAAATTAAATTTCCGTCAAATTCAAGTTACAAATTAAAGTTTTCAATTATCTAGGTTCATTGACCATCATCCACCAAGCCGGGAAATAACGAATAGAATTTGCGGTTCAACTAACTGCCTTTTCAAATTGATATTATGAACCTAAAATCTTCTTTTTTTTCGAATTTGACTTTCTTCGGCCAATATGCAGAAAAAACAATTTTTCCATAGCTGAATCAATCTTAACCGTCTTCACCGTTTTTCACTAGAGGTTGGAAGAAACTGCAAAAATTGTTGGCAATACTAAAAATCCGTATGGCGAATCCGGACATATGTGCGAGGGTATCCGTATACGGAGCATCCGGGGCGGACGATGCGGATATATGTGCGTTCAACATAAGAAGGTATTTTAAGACCTATATTTTTGAAAGATAAATAATTGGCTTTAAAGTGATAATTTTGGTTCGAGTCAAGTGTGGGGGACACTTGACCCCTGCCGGCTAAACGGTTGGAGTTAGAAAAGTGAAAAAAATCTCAAAAATAGGTTATATGATGAATTTATAAGGAAAACTATCACGGCTATGTTTGCAATAAGTAGTAATAGTAAGTAGTAGTAGTAATAGTTGATAAATTTACTATTTTGGAACCCTACGTTGCGCGTGGCCTGACACGCACTTGCTCGGTTTTTATTGATGTTAGAATTGACCACATATTCGATTCAGATTGTGTCAAAATTACAATTTAATGTCAATCAATAGTGATATGTACAGAATTTATATTGCATAAAAATTCTAGAACTGCTTTAAAAAAGCAAGGATACTTGAAAAGGCTTGGTGTATTGAGTCTCGATTTTAAAATTATTGCATATTGTAATGCAGTCGTCCGCATCGAATTTTCATACACATCGAGTATTACTGCGAATTTGACTGTTCTATTACCAATAACAAAGCTACAAGCGAGCAAAGTATTTTCTTTTATATGAAATTATACTTTAATTTGGAATAATTTAAATTAATTTAATATTTATAATATAATTATACAATGATGAACAAAATGCATTCCATCATTTGTGGTGAATAATAGAATATATAGTGGATCTTAATAAAATTCATATTTTGTAATTACTTACATATTTTACTTTTACCTCATAAATGCAAATAATTTAACAAAATATCACACCTAATATTATCCTTAAATAGCTTTCAACAAGTACCACTAGATGTTGTCACTTGTATGATTTAATAATTCAGTAAGTGCTCTTAGGGGACTTTAACTAACACCATTTACCACGCCTAACCCACTGTAGAAATATAATTAAACAAGCCTGACTACATTAATTATTCAAAGTAGTTAAAGTAATGACTGTAAAAGCTATTAAAATAACATTTGGTACTGTACCTCCTTTAAATGTTAATGCTATTAGCTGTCCATTGACTATGAAACAAGTCACTGACAGTGTCTTGTATCGAGAAACAAAGCAGTGAAAAACAAACAAGTTACCTTTCCCAAGCGGCACCACGTCTGGATTCTTGTCATCCGGCTGTATGGGTGAGTGGTTCGCGTTTCCCATAGAGCCTTTGTACGCCTTCACTGTTTGTATTGGAGCTAGAAAATATATTACCACATTTTACTATAAGTTTTTGCTCTACAATAACATGAAATCGTGAGAATACTATATTTTTTTGTACTTTGTAACTTTTTTCTTAATATGTATTTTATTAAGAAAAATACCAGTATGAATTGTTTACGAACTACGGTATTTGAATGAGTTGACTATATAGTGTTACTGTAAAATTAACTTCCTATAGTAAGAGAAAACATTAACCTTTACATTACATTGCTATCTACAAGATGTTTCCTCTGTAATAGAAGAGTTGTGGAGCACACTCGATGCTTCGCAAATATATTATATTTTAAAGTTTCCATTTCGTTAGTCAAACAATGAACGACTGCCATTTAGAATAACAACCAAGGCCTTGTCTGCGGCATTCCATTGCACACACCCTTACAGTTTGCCACTATTGTCAGTCAGGTCAGTTGCGATTGCTTTTATTTTACTTGACTTATTTTTTTTCTCTCATTATTTTCTTTCTGCAGGGCTACGAGCATTATTTTATTATGCTAACTAACCATTGACTACGAGTAAAGCCATCTATCCAGGTAGATTCCCGTCATACGCACGCTATTATCAATTATGTTGACTAATTTTAGGATTCAATTTTATTTTATAGATTTCACGAAAATCATTCACTAAAAAAATATTATAAAAATAATAATCGTCAATTTAAAAACAAAAATTGATTAATCAAAATCTGTATCAAAATCCCACCAAAAACTTCACGTGACTTCACTAACCGATATTCTATACTAGCGGTCCATGGAAGTTTGCTGAACTTGCATATTATTATAAAATACGAACAATGACGTCATAAGCTCGAAATGTTGTTTGAGGTCACGTGACAGTGAGTACTATTTTTAACATTTTAAATTAATTATATTTAATTTATTGTTATTGATTTCACAAGAGAATATTATTTGATTATAGGTGTTTAAAAATTACCATGAATACTTTTAACACTTTTTTTGTAATCTAGAGTTAGTGTAAACATCCCTATTGTTACTTGCTTGCATCTTGCGTAGCAAAAGTAGTACAAAGTCTGTCCATTCAGCGGCATCCATGCCTACGTTTCATTATTATGTTAAAATTTTTCGGGTGTAGTTAAAATTTCCGGACGTATCGATCCGATGATGGGACTAATAAATATATGAAAAACTGACCAAACTTCATCACTTTCTTTCTGATTCTGGTGACCTATATAAAGATTTTTTTAATATGTCAGTTGACCCAACCTAGTTCGGTTGTTTACTTTTAAGAGGCCGTGCCGAAAATTTATTTGACAGAGTTATGTCATATTCATTGCGAAGCTATGTCTGTGTGCGTCGTTCACGCACACTTGGCTGAAGTTCGTGCTTAAACAATTTTGATCCTTTAGTTGATAATAATTTTAGGATGCATAGTATGAACAGTTTAGAAATAAAAGTGTGGAATGTTTTTGTATATTAGTTTAATATATTTATTACAATCAAAATGAAAAAGTTTTAGATAAACACACACTAGGTACATATTTAGGTTATTCAGTGTTTTGCATCAGAGATGTCATTCATTTATGTTTGCGATAAACTTAGAGTGTACAGACAAATTTAACATGTTTCATTGGTACCCACCCGAAAATCAAACGAGTCTTGATTTCATAAAAAATGTTTTTGAAAATGCAAAATTTAAAATTTTGGGCCATAAAAAATCTTTGCCGAGCTGTAGGACTAAATATGTTGTCATATTCATAACCTATTAAATTGGCGTATTATATAAACTTAAATTAAAAATTGAAAAAAAAACCAGACGCGGCAGCGAATCAAGCCAAGTTCAAGCAAAGGAACTGGCTAGCCAGCGCCGAGTGTATTATTATAACATTACACGTCAAAGTCAAAGTATTTTATTCATATAGGTATCACTGATACACTTATGCACGTCATTTTTTAGCTTTTCGGAAGGTGCTTTGTCGTGGAGGAGAAGAAAAGCCCAAAGAAACTCCTCAGCACATCTTGTAAAAAAAATATTACAAAATAAGATAATAATACAAAAGTATTTACTATTCTGAGCGGAACTGGTTGAAGAGCTGGTCATTTCCATGCCTCTTTGTCATTTAAATCCTCGTCTACACTATAATATCCCTTGCCTAACAATTGTGTCTTTACACGTTTTTTGAAAGTTTCTATTGGCAAGTCACGTATTAATTTTGGGATTTTATTATAGAAATGTATACCAAGCCCTATGAAAGATCGCTGCACTTTACTTAGGCGGAACGAAGGCGTAACTAATTGATGCATTCTTTTCGTATGACGATTATTAATATCAAAATTTTGTTTATACGCGTTTATACTCTTCCGTATAAAAACTACAATGTTAAAGATATACTGAGAAGCTACTGTAAGTATACTTATTTCCTTGAACTTTTCACGCAAAGACTCCCGAGACCTAAGTTTATAAATAGCCCTAACTGCCCGTTTCTGGAGTATGAAAATTTGTTTTATATTGGCTGCTTTACCCCACAGCAAGATGGCATAAGGCACGAACCACTTGGTGCCACTTTTGACCCTTCTATAACTCAAAATCTCTTTAACGTAAACACATTACGTGTGTTTAATTATATTCATAAGGACATATAGAAGCCCAAATTTAATGAAGCTAGCTCAAATGGTTATAAAGATATGAAGGTCAAAATGTCGTAAATTTTAGCACTGACTGACTGACTGACATATAGTACCTAAATCTAAGCTACTTCCAGATGACCTAGAAGGATGAAATTTGGAATCCAGCTCGGTAATTGTGTTCAAGCGTAGGAAAAAATATAAAAAAATAAAAAAGTCGAAAAATAAGTGGTGTCCCCATACAAAAAACTTGTAATATGCGTAAACAACCGGCCAACGGTGTGTCGTCGGCGGCGCGTGGCATTGCCTAGTTTTCTTTACAAAAGTAATGATATCCCACCAAAAACATAAATGTAAAAAAGGAGAGCCAAGTTCAATACAAAAATTCTGATAAAAACTGGCTTAGTGAAATCTAACCTACTTTAAGATCTCACATTTTTAAATAACAGCAATTGTTATAGGTATCCAATAAAGCAAAGAAATAGAGTTTAATACTTGTTCATAATGTTTTTTTGAAGTGAAACTTCTTTAGAATCGTTAGTGATTTGAAACCGGATGCAACGACAGGTAAGATAATATAACCGCTAATTTCGTCTTTCAATTTAACTTCTCCGTAGCTCAATGGTCAGGACGTAGATACACAATACCTGATGCACAGGTTCGCGTTTCTCAGTATTTATTTTTTTTAAGTTTTATTTTTATACTGTTTTTAAATACTTTCAAATGCTCTTTTAAATATTTTCAAAGAATTTATCAACAAAAAATAAGAATTTCATTCTTTCATTCTGTCGATCGACCGACCGATTATACAGACAGTAAAAATGCTAAGTTGTATTCATAGATGGCGCGAGGAATAAGATAGAACATTCGTTTTATTGCTAGATAGATTTTTAAAAAGTGCTAAGTTGTATTCATAGATGGCGCTTCGATTTATTGCTTTAAGATTCGATTTATTGCTTTTTCATCTCATTATCTTGAAACCAAAATTTTGGAAAGTTTCACTTCTACCACGTGTGAATTGCACACATTTTCTTTTTTTGTTCCTATAAATACATATTTTGATTTTGCAAAGAACTTGGCACTCATTTAGATCTCCGTTCGTTTTGCGGCGAAGCCCATAGCTAAGCTTAATTTTTGTAATGAACTTGGCTGTCCTTTTTTACATTTATGTTTTTGGTGGGATATAACTCAATATCACGCCAACCGATTTCAATGATTCTTTTTTTAATCGAAAACAGGTGCTTGCCACGTAGTCCCACATAAATTTGAACGGGATCTGACTAAGTTTTTGAGTAACTTTGAAGTCGGTTATTTTTTGTTAGTAGGTAAATACATCATACACCTATGATATGCCGATGATATAGTTATCCTGCTGGGTTCCCTGGAAGAACTTGGTATAATGCTCGGAAACTTTAACAGCGCCTCACAACGGGTGGGTCTTAAGATGAACATGGACAAGACGAAAAACATGTCAAATGTCCATGTCACACCCATATCGGTTGTTGTTGACGGCGCTGCTCTCGAAGTTGTAGACGAATACATTTACCTGGGACAATTGATCCAGATGGGTAAGTCCAACTTCAAGAAAGAAGTCACTTGTAGAATCCAACTCGGATGGACTGCGTTCGGGAAATTGCGTCATATCTTGTCATCCAAAACACTACTTCAGTGCCTGAAGTCGAAGGTGTTCGAGTAGTGTGTGTTGCCAGCGATGACATACGGCTCCGAGACGTGGTGCTTCACTATTGGCCTAATCCACAAGCTCAGAGTAGCACAGCGGGCTATGGAGAGGGCTTTGCTCGGTATTTCTCTACGTGATCGCATCAGAAACGAGGAGATCCGTAGACGAATAAGGGTAACCGATATAGCTCAAAGAATTAGCCGGCTGAAGTGGCAATAGGCTGGCCACATGGACCGATAACCGTTGGGGAAGAAAAGTCCTCGAATGGCGGCCGCGTTTCGCAAAACGGAGTACAGGACGCCCCCCGACAAGATGGACCGACGACCTGAAGAAGACAGCGGGAATCCGTTGGATTCAGAAGGGGAGGCCCATGTCCAGCAGTGGACCTACCAAGGCTGATGGATGGATGGAGTTTAATATGGAGCCGTCCCCCAACACGACAAAATTTTATTTAGATAAATTAAATATAATGTATATATAAACATCAATAGCTGTTCGTTTGTCTCGCTAAAACTCGAGAATGGCTGGACCGATTTGGCTAATTTTGATCTTGAAATATTTGTGAAACTTCAGGAAAGGTGTAAACGGTGAGAAATATAAATAATAAGTAGTAAAAATTCTAAAAACAAACAAATTGTTCCTAGCTGTGAAACATTTGATATCTTTTGTCAAATTGTCATTTGGTTGTCAAATATTTATAGGCGCGTTCAGAAATTTGTCTGTTTCATAGCTGTAGTAGGAGTTAACGACTATATTATCTTTCTAATGTAACATCAGCGACATATCTAACTTTTTTATTTTGTAACTGACAGTAGAGGGAGAGGGAGAGGGGAAAGAGGAGGGAGATGGGGCTCGAAGGAGACCTCGAGAGGGTTGAGTTGTTAGGCAGTACAGAGTTTGCCGGGTCAGCTAGTACATTTTTAATATTCATGTTATTTATGACTTTTTAAAAAGGACCCCGCAAAATCTCTATGGGAATTGGCTCTCGGCTAAATTAGCTGAAATTTTGCACAGAGGTAGCTTTCATCATGCTGATCAAAAGTCTCAATGGGCGCAACCCCCCAAAATCAAACCCAGACCCACCACTTCCCTCCAAATCTCAAAATACTCCCCAAAGCACATTGGATGAAAATCAATGCATAAGGGATATATTCATATGAAACTTCGCACAGAGGCAGTTTTCATCATGCTGATCAAGTCTCAATGGGCGCAACCCCGCAAAATCAAACCCAGACCCACCACTCCCACCCCCCCCCCCCCCAAATCTCAAAATACTCCCCAAAGCACATTACGATGGAATGCATAAGGGACATATTTTTTTATGGAAATAGCCGGCAAACGAGCTGACGATCCACCTGATGCTAAGTGGCTATCGTCGCCCATGAACATCGGCAACACCAAAGGCATCACTGATGCGTTGCCGGCCAAGTAAGAAAGAAGAAAAAGAAAGAAAGAACTGGCTCTCAAGCCCCCAGTCGGAACACGACGAGTCGTTTGGCAGCTGACTCATGCTCGAGGGTGGTAGCTATCCAGGCGAAGCCCTGGAGAAATAATAATAGTAATAATGGTATTAATTAACAATTAAAATCAATACTACCAATATAATCCCTAAGAGGGCCCTACCACCAGTGGGCCGGATTTAGTCGTCTCTTACGACACCCTTCTGGCGTGGGATTGGGGTTAGTATTCTAAGCCGCCACAATACGGCTAAAATATAATAAAATATACGGCTAATATATGCATATGAAAGCAAGGTGTTGGGTGATACCCGACCTGTTTACGCCAGGTGGTGTTTAGGGGAAGTGGTGGGTCTGGGTTTGATTTTGGGGGGTTGCACCCATTGAGACTTTTGATCAGCATGATGAAAGCTACCTCTGTGCGAAGTTTCATATGAATATATCCCTTTTGCATTGATTTTCATCCAATGTGCTTTGGGGAGTATTTTGAGAGTTGGGGGGGAGTGGTGGGTCTGGCTTTGATTTTGGGGGGTTGCGCCCATTGAGACTTTTGATCAGCATGATGAAAGCTACCTCTGTGCAAAATTTCAGCTAATTTAGCTGAGAGCCAATTCCCATAGAGATTTTGCGGGGTCTTTTAGTGTACAATTCACACGTGGTAGAAGTGAAACCTTCAAAAATTTTGTTTTCAGGATAATGAGACGAATGTAAAATTTCGGGAAGATGATAATTGTAGGTTTTAGTAATGATCATAGTGATTCAAAGTTAGATAATTATTTTACGTTTTATTCGTATACTATATCACATATATGTATTTATTCAGACTCAGAGCTTAAACTTTTTATACTCCGCCCATCTTTCTGTACGTCCCGCCAAGGCCATGCACGATGCACGATGCAAAAGTACCATAAATAGGCTTGACGTACGTCGATAATATTATTAATTGTTTGCTGGATTTGCACGACCAATTTTCGTCCTGTTTTCCACGCCTTAGGAAAATTTCCCTGCTCGAGACAGGCATTTAGGAGCCCCCTTAGTTGCTACTCCAGGGACTCTGCGGCGTCTAGGGCGGAAACCAGCACTCGACCCGGAACAACATCGGGGTGGTATTTTTGGAGCGCAACCTTGCCACAGCGGCGCCAACTCAACTCAACTCAACTCCTCTTCCCTCCTCCTCCCCTCCCCCTCCCCCTCCTCCTCCGCTCCCCCCTCCCCTCCCCTCCCCCTCCCGTCCCCTGTACAATGCTTCCTATCTCGCTTTAGAATTTATGTGTCTGTCTCTTTTTACTGGACAGTTTCGTTTCATCGAATTTCAAATCACCCCCGTACTAAAGAAGTTTTCATTTCAAAAATGTAAGTTGAAACACTTGAAGTACTACTAAGTGAATCACTAAGTTGGAAAACAAAAATGGAACTTAATAATTTCTAGGAGTAAAATTAATAATATGTGACGTCACACAACGATGGGGGACGGATCAAAAAGTCATGAAATTAGTGTGACGTAATTTATGGATGGCCCCTTGATGATTAACTAAATTCACCCCCTTCCTCGTAACTACCCCCCCCCCCCCCCGAAATAGCCAATTTAGTACTACATAAATCAATCCCTTTCATTTGATACCCCACTCGGGTATGTTCGCTGAATTCAGTATATTTATCTCCTTCCTAACTATATGAACTACTATAACTACCATACTAATATAACTACCCCACCCCCACGCCTTGAAACAGCCAATTTTGTAATTCATAGAAACATGATGATTCGTGGTGTTATTAAAATAAAAAATAATTAATTTAATAATTGGATCAAAATGTGGTAGTCGGCGTACAATTTGTGTATATTTTTACGTAAAATACGTGAGCGTTACGTCGTTCAGAGCGATACGTCCTCACGCGGAGAGAGCCTCGGCGGTACTAATTTAATATATTTAATGCGGTCCATAATATAGTTCAGTTTGCAACTATTATTAATAAACGAAATCATTAGTTTTTCATAAAATAAAATTTTGATTCTATTAAAGGATTGACTGAAGATTAATGTATATTTTTTAAAATTTCCTTAAAGTGTTTCTAATTAATAGAAAAAAAATACTTACTTCGAACGAAATTACGTTATTTAAAAAAAAAATTCTGCTATATTTGGATAGAAATTTAAAAAACTGGCTAGGCTACTTAATAAAAGACCGTATACTTATGTTATTTATATTTTTTAATGTTTGGAATATTTTGTATTTTCGTTGTAAAACGAAGACAAAAAGCACTTGCTCGTTACTTTTCGGAAAAGAAGGGTTTTAAATAGTGGTGATTTGCCATTATTATAAATAATATGTTAGATTCGTCTGGCTTATCAGCAAGAACAAGAATTAGACTCTTATAGTAACAAAAAACAAATCTTAATCTCTTTATCCTGTTCACACAAACAGTGATTGAAATTGACCAAAATTGTTGATATCGCGGCACGGAGCCTTAATAGAGCGGTGCCAACAAAAGTGGTCTCTTGGCACGGAGCTCAGTCTAAAAATTTGCAGCTCAAACTGCCTGACTAGAAATAGTAGAAATAGGTACAATGACACAATGAATTCAGTCAGTACAATAAAGTCCATCCATTCGAATATAGAGTACAATGTGTATTACACAATTTGCATATACAATAAATAATGTATTATTGTACGAGTACATTCGACATACAGTCCCTTATTACAACCCATAATATTTAAAACGTAGACATGTATTCACCGTCAAGAGCAGCCCGCTCACCTTGGTTCATACTTTCTGGAACGCGTCTTTGGATTATACCGACTGCCTTCAGTTGTTAGGAGTACAGATACCCTCGAAATAACCTTGTACGAAGCTCTGGTTCGGCCGTGTGTGGAGTTCTGTTCTCACATTTGGGCAGGTGCAGCCAAATATTACCTTTGTGCCTTGGACTCGATGGAGAGGCGTGCGTAAAGGCTTATTGGTGACCCAGTTTTGGTTGAGGTTCATTTAAAGCCTTGATCATGGGCGCAGAGTAGCCAGCCTCTCGATTTTCTGCAGGGCATATTTCAGAGAGAGTGCACAAGAATTGTTTGAGATAATTCCCCCATCTCCGTTTCTCCGTCGAACGACACGACGCACGGCGGGTAGGTATCCATCCTTTTGTCGTGAACATCCCGTCGGTACGGACGACGCAGTTTGCCTCATCATTCGTTATACGCACTGCGAAGGACTGGAATAACTTGCCTGCATCGGCGTTCCCGCCTGCCTATGACATGAATGTCTTCAAGAAAAGAGTGAATAGGCTTTTGCTAAGTTAATAACTCACCACCTTGGCCCACATTTCCGATCAGGTGGGATTATGGTCAAGCATTAACTTATTTGTTTAAAAAAATGTCTGATATTCACGACCTTGAATCTCTTCTTGCAATAATAAGGGTTAATTTCACACCTTTGAGAATATCTGAGAATATTATGATTGAGATCTCTGAGTTTTACAGATTTCCTCAAATTGTTTTTGTTCAACTCTGTTTAATACTACCTTAGCGTTCAGTTGTTCTTTATCTATTACACTCTATTTCAATCTATTTTAATTTTTTTATTTTAATATGTTGGAGATTGACCTTTGCTCCGTTTTTAGTACAGTTCACTCGCAAGCTATGAGAAATCTTAAGGAATGTGGACATATTGATTTAGTGGAGTGATGTAGCCGATTATGTATATAGGTAATTTCGTCCTATCTCTTTACAGTATTAGTATCTTAGAGTAATAATATTACATATAGAGCGCGAGCAACGAAGTGGGAACAGTAGGCACGGGTGAGAACAACACGACGTTCCCGCCGCGACCGCTTGTAGTCGTAATTGAATGCTAGCGGTGTGCGGTTCTAGAGAGATTTTTAAATATTTACGTATCAAAATGGTCAAATGTGCAGTCCCATCTTGCAAAAACGATAGTAGGAAACACACAAAACTGAAATCCAGTATCACATTTCATCGGTAAGTTGATTTTTGTATTTATTTTTATGAAATAAATCTCGCATCGTGGGGGTGAGAGGCGGGCAAGCACAAGACCGCCCGCGCACCGCGCTCACCCGCGAGACTGTAGTGATGTGATGCGACCAACGCTGTAGTCGATATTTATTATTTATGTTATATAATCATTATCATTTGACATTGAAATAAAAGAATAAACACTAAACCCGAGTTTTATTTTATCAACCTCTATACATTACCTACTTATTTAACAAGTCCACACGATTTCCAGATATTACTCATGATTTTCGAACTAAAATTAAAACAAGAGTAATATTGTATTAAATGACTTCCATATTTCAAATAACCAACAATATAAAGATCACACTCACAGCCCCACCACTAATAATCTGGTATTATGGGTGCCATAGATAACACTAATGTAAATATAAATACCTAGGCGACTGAGCTTACGCAAATGAAAATAGAGAAAACGAATTTTCCCATATAATAATATGAGCCCTAGCTAGATCGATTAGTCGCCCCCGCAAACTACTATACTGCAAATTTCATCGAAATCGTTAGTGCTGTTATCGAGAACGTGATTACAAACAAATATTTAAATAAATATACAAACATTTCTCGTTTAATAGTAGGAAATAAGATATTGAACACAAAAAGTACCCATTAAAGATATTTACATAACTTATCGATACCTCGTTACCGATCGGCACCTAATTCATACATCCCTATCTGTCATACACTCATCAGTATAAGTATCTATAGCTCAGCTGCCTACGATGTGTTCTGTACATTTTGTGCCATACTCGCGCTCTATTCCTATACTCTATGATTAGTATATAAATAGGTCCTTATTATAAGTATGCAATAGGTTATATACAACTAGTATTACATTGCAATACGGTTCTGTTATACTGTCTTGTTACCTAGCGAGTACCTACGTACAGTAGATAGGTACTTTAAGTTCACGGACAAGGCTTTTTCTCCGGAAGAAGCGAGGGTGGGTTTGCTGGTTTCGTATAAAAATATAATATCATATTTAATTTATATAATATACTAGCTGTGCCCCACGGTTCCACACGCGTAAACTTACTACTAAAATATATGATGTTGTAATAGCCTATAGCCTTCCTTGATAAATGGACTATCAAACACAAAAATAATTTTTCAATTCGAACCAGTAGTTCCTGGGATTAGCGCGTTCAACCAAACAAACCCTTCAGCTTCATAATATTACGTGTTTGATTTTCATTGAGAGCAGATGTGTCATTCACGACACAGTTTAAACAGTGCAACAGTGTAAAGTGCTAACGCATCACAACACCGTCGTCGTCGTCGTCGTCGAGTCAGCTGCAGCGCGATGACCTACTTAACATCGCGTGACGATGTAACCAACGGCGATTAATATTAAGGCGAAGCTACTTTGTTTACGTATAATAATCTAAATCCAATGAAACACCAAAGAAACAAATTAATGTGGTTACAGAGACAGAATATCAATTGTATGAATTCTATACAAAAGAACGAGATGAACGAGTTAAGCTGGAAAGCCTCGTTAAAGACTTACGCAGTCAAATAGACATTCTGCAGCAACAATTAAAATGTCTTGCAGAAAATACAAAGCCAACAACTACTTCTATGGATACCCCTGTTCCGCGAATAGAATATGCCACAGATGAATAAGAACTTGCCCAAGAAACCGAGTGGATTCGAACGAAGAGTAGGAAAAAACGAAAATTGAACACCTCCCCTACTCAAAATCTAGCACCGGAAGAACACAGCGAGCAAACAAAATATAAGAAAACCCCTTTGCCACCGCCCATCATAGTGGATGGTATTAAGGATTACCAAACTTTTTATGATTTTCTAAATGAAAACCAGGCAACGAATTCGTTCAGCATTAAAATGATGCATGGTGATACTGTTAAGATTAACGCTATAAATGGTGAATCTTATAGAGAAATCACAAAGGCCCTCAGTCTCAATAACTGTCTTTGGCACTCTTACGAAAACAAACAAGAGCGTCCAATAAGAGTCATGGCCAAGCAACTTCCCTCCACTTGTAAGCCAGAAAGAATTATTGAAGACCTCAAGAACAAGGGATACAAAATACTGGAAGCAATCAACAAATTGAGCTGGAGAACTAAACAGCCACTCAATATGTTTATGCTAGTATTCAATAATGAAGAAGACACGAATAAAATATTTAATATAAAGACAATCCTGGGATGTAAAGTTAATGTACAACCTTTAAAAACTACAAAACTAGTGCCCCAGTGTAAAAGATGTCAGGCCTACGGTCATACACAAAGATACTGCTCCAAACAACCTCGGTGCGTAAAATGTACAGGTAAACACCTTACCAAGGATTGCCAAAAACCTGAAAAAGAGAAACCTAAATGCGTCCACTGTGGAGCTCCACATCCAGCTAATTACAGAGGATGTACTATAGCAAAAGAGATACAACTCATGAGGAACAAAAGAACTAAGACAAACTCTGATAACAATAAAGGTGACACAATTCATCAACATAATCCACAAAGAGAAAGTTCTAATATTCGTAAAGAAAATAAAGTTACTGAAGTAAGAGCTAAAAAAACGAATAAACTTATCTCGTACGCTGACGCTACTAAGGGAACAGCGACATTATCTAACTTAGAAACTACATCATCAAAAAAATTGGATGATATCTTAAACCTAATGATATCATTCGACGAGCGTCTGAAAAAAATAGAAAATAGCTCTAAAAGTGCTATGATTACACAGAAGAAATGAATACTACTCTAAAGATCATGACGTGGAACTCAAATGGATTACTTAAACACCAACAAGAACTTCAAGTAATCCTGAACAAAGAAAATGTCGACGTGTGTCTAATATCTGAAACACACTTTACTAAACAAACCTTTATTAAATTTAAAGGATATAAATTATACTGTGCATTGCACCCAGATAACACAGCAAGAGGTGGCAGTGCGGTAATCTTGAAAGAAAACCTTCAACATCATGAAACGTATAAATATGAAGAACGAGAAATACAGGCTGTAGCAGTAAGCATCATAACCAAAAGCTATCCCATAACAATAGCGGCAATCTACTGTCCTCCTCGATATTTAATAAAAAAAGATCAATATGTGACTCTTCTAAAATCCCTCGGTAACAAGTTTGTTTTAGGAGGGGACTTTAACGCTAAAAACACTTATTGGGGCTCTAGACTAAATACACCGAAAGGGAAAGAGCTATTAAGTGCTATAAGAGAGACAAAATGCAATTCTGTATCAACTGGCACACCAACGTACTGGCCAACAGATAATCACAAAATACCTGACTTAATAGATACCTGACTTAATCTTCATTATCAAGAATATTTTGTCAAGTTATTTAAAAACATATCAGAGTTTAGACATGAGCTCAGATCATTCACCGATATACCTAGAAATAAGTGAAAACGTGTTACTCACAGAACAACCTCTAACCTTAAGTAATAAGTATACAGACTGGAATAGTTTTAAAACGGAATAAGATAACCTAATAGACTTAAAAGTACCTTTAAAAACTCCAGAACAGCTAAATATAGAGACTGAAAAATTTATTCAGCTTCTTCAGCTTACAGCCTGGAAAAATACACCAGATGTAAACAGAAAAGCGAAAGGCAAGACATACCCATTAAGAATTGTGCAACTGATAGCTGAAAAAAGAAAACAAAGAGCTAAATGGCACCAAACGAGATGTCCAGAAGATAAAAGGAAATTAAATAACCTAACAAAGAAAGTGACACGCCTTATTAGCGACTACAATGAAGAAAGTACTGATACCTATCTTCAACACTTAACTTATGACCGCAGTACTAACTACTCCTTATGGAAAACTACTAAAAATTCAAAAAAGCCTATCACTCATATCCCACCATTAAAAGATGGCAATGGGAAATGGGCAGTTAGCAATGAACAGAAAGCCAATACATTTGCAGATTATTTAGAGACTATATTCCAGCCAAATCAGATTGAAAATAGTGAAAGTTTACAGTTAGATGTCGGAATAATCGACAATGATTGTAAAATAACATTAGTAACACCAAAGGAAGTTCAACGAGAAATCAAAAAACATATAAATCCACGAAAGTCTCCTGGATTTGATCTCATAACAGGAGAAATCTTATGTAATCTTCCAAGAAAAGGAGTAGTTAAATTAACAACTTTAATTAATGCTTCCTTGAGGTTAAGATTTGTGCCCGATTTATGGAAAGTAGCTGAAATAATAATGATACCAAAGCCAGGAAAACCGATCCATGAACCAGCGTCGTACCGGCCAATATCATTACTACCTGTAATTTCAAAACTCTTCGAAAAACTATTACTGAAAAGGCTAAAACCAATCATTGATAGCAAAAATCTCATTCCTGAACATCAATTTGGATTCCGAGAAAAACACTCAACTGTTGAACAAGTACACCGAATCACAAATATTATAGAAAAATCCCTAGAAGAAAAGAAAGTATGTTCAGCTATATTTCTTGATGTGGCACAAGCCTTTGACAAGGTATGGCATGAAGGTCTGATATATAAGATAAAAAATATGCTGCCGACACAATTCGCAGAAATATTAGAATCTTACGTCTCAAACAGAGTATTTAGAATAAGGTATGAAGACACATATTCCCAACTGAAGGAAATTAAAGCAGGAGTACCACAAGGAAGTGTACTATATCTTTTGTACACAAGTGATATTCCGCAAATGGAAAACAACAGCATAGCAACCTTTGCTGATGACACGGCTTTAATGGCTGTAGGCAATACGCACAGTGAAGCGATTGAAAAAGTTCAAGACGCTGTTACACAGGTAACTAGCTGGACTAAAAAATGGAGGATTAAACTTAATGAATCCAAATCCATCCATATAGACTTTACCAACAAGAAAAAACAATATTTTCCCGTTTACATAGAAGAAAAACAATACCGTATGAAAATACAGCAAAGTACCTTGGCATGACGCTCGACACAAAGTTACGCTGGAAAGCACATGTTAAGAAAAAAAAAGAAGAATTAGAAATAAGATATAGGAATATGTATTGGCTGCTTGGAAAACATTCAAAGCTATCAATACGTAATAAGATTATTTTGTATAAACAGGTCCTAATGCCAATATGGACCTATGGTGCACAGCTGTGGGGCTGCACTAAAAAAAGCAATTTACAGATAATCCAAAGATTCCAAAACAAAGTATTAAGGGAAGCAGTAAATGCTCCCTGGTACATAAGGAATGATGACCTCCACCGGGACCTTAATATGGAGTGCGTTGTTAACGTTATTAAAAAATATGCAGAAGCTCATCATCATAGACTTCATCATCATGTGAATGTTGAGGCTATCCAGCTTCTCGACCACACCGATCTAGTGTGAAGACTTAAAAGAACAAAACCATTTGAGTTAGTGTAGTGTAAGTGTTATAGTGAACTAGACAGTGTAATGTAGTGTTAGTGCTATCGGTAAAGACACATGAATAAAGTGACTTCCCCTTAAATAGAGACAATAAGAAAAATGTTACTGGACATATTCTTATATAAATGTAGTTTATTAGTTTAAGTTAAATGAAAATTACTTATTAGTCTTGTAGGCTAGATTGTAATATAAGCGGGGACATATATGTGTCCTACAAAAGGAAAAAAAAATAATAATATTAGTAAATCAATCAAATCTCATTCCTCATTATTCTTAAAGAGGGATCCTAGGTCTTAGTTCCAAGAAATAATAATATAATAATAACATACAGATAATCTCTTCGAGTATTTAAGCGACACGAAACAAAACAAATTAAACGAACTGAACTGGTAATTCTCATCGATTTCGACATACCTTATACTCGTATTACGTTAGTAGAACGGTATTTGCACAACTGGGGTCATTTTATCGAATCCGCAATGTATTGCCCATTCCGACCAAAACGTTTGTTCATTCTCTACGCGTTCTAGTTCTTCGATTACAGTGATTTTTGCTGGCTTATTAAAAATCTTTTAATAAAAGAAAAAAAGAAAGAAATACTTTATTCTAACAGTTACTACAGATAACAGATATGGGTATAATAAAAAAACTAAAACATTAAGATTACAGTTAAGCTCTCTGCTGTAAGCACTAAGGAAATGGATCGCACTCAGTAATTGCTATGGATAACCACAGCACTGATATTCTGTGCGAACCAGTTTTGGAGTGGTGGTGGTAAATAATACGTTTTTGATAAAAAAAACTCTCAAATGATTTCACCTGAACCCTTATTATTCTAAGTTCTGTCTATTTTATTAATAAACTAAACCTTTATGACTCCCGGTATTGTATGTATGTGTGACAAATCCCGGTACAAGGGGACGAAAAAAGTTAACATTCACAATGTAGACTCACTGATAGATGGAGTAACATCGGTTATAACAAGATTTAATTTTTGGTAGTAAATGGAAAGGTAGTAAACTTTTGGCAGTACATTCGGAGAAAATTGAATGTGACAGAAGAAAAAACCGAGCCCTTGTCTTACTATGAGGATTATGTTTTACTTCAAATTTTGGTAATCTTTAAATAAAAGACTTTTGCAAAATTCCAAACCTAATAATTTATTATAATCAATATAGACTTTGCTTTATCTCAGAAGATAAAATTCTTCATCACGAATTAATTCTACATTGTAATTAAAACAATTATAAAATTAACTGAGTCATCATTTTTAACTCGTGAATCATTAATAAACGTTAAATTTTTTTCTGTCTAATGCTATGTTATTTCCCCTATTTTGTTACTGAAGCAAACTAGATAATTTATATTACGCAATATTCTAGAAGGAGAAATGTATTCTACGTATTAAACTTAAACGTAGAATGCTGATATTCTGATTTATTGGCCTGTATTGGCCTAGGTATGCCTGAATGTGCTTCAGTACTAATGCATAGTAGGCTGCTATGCTATGGTAGTGCGTTCAATTAATAAACCTGGCCACGCGTTAATAAATTAAACTCAATTCTGAAATTAAACTCGATATTATCCGGAAATTGGAGTTCATATAGTCAAAATTTTACCAAAATATTTAGTTCTAAAACTAAATACCAGCTTTTATAATATCAATTTAGGTCCTAAAGGAAAATATGAGCTCAAAATCGAGGGGTGGACTAGTAACAAGTAACGAGTTCTATAATTCAGGTCTTGTCTCCATCATGACTCCTCCATGAGAGTCTCGACACATACTGCAGTATATTAGAATCATTCAATCAAAAATAATCTAATACTTTTAAATGAGCAATTCTTGTAAACGGAATCTCGGAAACGGCTCCAACGATTTTCATGAAATTTAGTATGCAGGGGGTTTCAGGGGCAATAAATTGATCTAGCTAGGATTCATTTTTAAAAAATGACATTTTATCCGTGTTTTCAGGCAATGAAAAACGGCTACAATAGACTCTTCCTGACATCTATTGGCGAGTAGCTACACTAAAGCTAAAGCAGATGGCGTTGTTAAGCAATACTAAACCGAGCTAAGCTCGTTCATCCGGATATTATAAGCCTAAAAAGCAAAGGTTTACTAGTAACAGTTGCGGAGTTCCACTATTCAGGTGCTGACTCCATCAGTATATGAGCTCTAAGATAAGTATAAAATAGCCAAATCATCCATACAATATGGCTGCTTGGATCATTTTGATCCACTCTCCGTTTTACGAGCAAGTACTGCAGCTACGCAGAACATTTCCGTCCTGATTTATCGGAGTGTGTATTGCTTACATCTAGTCGTTTGCCTCTAATGGGTCAGAGATAGCCTCTGCAGCTTAGCCCTCAGTAACAGACGTAGTGCATTGAGTCTTAGTGTAAGCTGTGAATTTATAACATTGTAAGCTTCAGTAATAAACAGTGGAAGACTATTCTCAACGTCATTGTAGTTGTAATGTTCACAGTGCATTTTTGTTTGAGGACTCGGATTATCTAAATCTAAAAAAACACCTTATTTTTTTCTTATAACTCTCATAAAACTTTCTTATTATCTCTCTTAGAACAAAACTAGTAATCTGATCGAAATTCATACTCTTTACTTATTTTTAGATAAAAAAAACATGAGAGGTGTCAAGGGACACCCGGATGGAACGAAGTTCCTTTCGATTAAGTATTGTTTTGTTGTACAGCGCCATCTCTGTAAAACTTAATTAATCACGCTAGCGTGATTCAGAAAGTTTATTTATTTATTTATTTATTTATTTATTTATTATTACAGGAAACTTACGGCTAAATACAAAAAGAAAAAATTAATTAGTAGTTACTTGAAGGCCAATTACAAGTTTCCACAGATAGTTTGAAAAGAAAAAAGTAATAAAACAGACACATGCACAGATAGCTACACAGACTTAGAAATAATACAAAATTAAAATATAAAGTTAGGCTTACAACATTTACTTACAATAACTGCTTATTCTTGAAAAACTGAGCGGCCATAAGCCGTTTTAGACGATGGTTTGAGGTGTTGAACAGATCAACATCTAAACTATTGGTGATCTCATTGAAAAACCTGCTCGCTCGCAACAAATAACGGTTTTTATTATAGTTAGTTTTGCTTCTCGCCATAAAAACTGAACACGGTCTCCTCTGGGAGGCATAGGGTACACTCAGACCGATACGCTCTAGTAGTTCAGGACAGTCGACCGAACCATTTGCGATGCTTAGAAAATAAGCAAGATTTGCAATTCGCCTTCTCTCTTGCAGCGGGAGAATATGAAATTTTCGACAACGATTTATATAACCGGGTACACACTTTTTTGTTTTGAATTGCAGATATGTTAAGATGTGTGTGTTATGTTAAGTTGTACAGTATAGCGCCATCTCTGTATAACTCACTGAATCACTTCAAAAAAAGTGTCGTCATTCGTAAAATCAAAAAGTGTCGTAATTTTCCGTCTAGCCCCCTATCACAACGCGCGATAAGGAACTTCGTTCCAAAAGCGTAACACTTTCCTATTCGTTACAATTATTACAACAATGTTTTCGACTTATTCAACCTATCCGATTTTTTATTGCGTATTAGTGCTATCTCCTACACAATTACATATGAAAATGATGTCAATGAACCAATAATAATATACGAAATCAGAAATCAGTAATGAAATATCGATGTATCGCGTCGATATTATAACGATACAGGGTTCTGACACGCAATTTGCCACTTAGTATTTAGCTTTCACCTGGTACTGAGGTGGCACAGACAATTTTACTATTAATGTTACATTGTATTCATACGAAATCCAATTCAAACGATATTTTATAGATAGATTAGGTACCTTGTCTTTTATTAACTGTACATGTAATTTATTATAATATTAATGGTGGCCATACACGATCAAGTATACTTGTCAAGTTTTCAGCGGACTTGACGCCGCATCCAGTAAACTTGACGGTGTATGGTCACGGTATGGCTATCTGGCTATATAGCTGTCTTAGGGATTTTTTATGCTACACCGAGCCAGGCACGAGACGTGCCGGGCACGAGCCGTACCGGGCACCAGCAAATTCACTAACATTTTACTCGGCTCGGACACGGACGTCGCACGGTGTAGCATAAACACTCGTTGTCCGCGTCATATAAAATGTTAGTAACGTGCCTCGTCCGGCGCACGGCTCGTTCCCAGCTCAGTGTACCATAAATAATCCCTTATTCAAACTGGATGCTGCATCAAGTTAAACTGCAAACTTGACAAGTACGCTTGATCGTGTATGGCCACCATAATATTATGAATATTAAAGTCTGTATGGATGTTTGGTACTCTTTTACGTAAAAACTATTGAACTATTGATCTGGAATAAGACATAGCAATTCTTACTAACCTAGAAAACTCAGCCAAAAGACGCAGGAAATGCACTAGTAGTCTCTTATGTCTGAGGAATGTAGCACACACACCTACGTGCGCAAAGGAAAAGAGATACAAAGTAAATTAAGAGTTATTAGGTAGGTTATGTGAGGGGCTCCAATCGTGCTGAATTGAAAGTCAAAGTCAAAATATTTTATTCATATAGATATCACTGATACACTTATGTACGTAATTTTTTTTGGCTTTCAACTATTTCAACCCAATCCCACGAGCAGAGGGTAAGTTCTCTTATTGAGTAAAAACAACGCGATGGCCACTACAAGTCCCATTGGAGATTACTAGGTCTTGTGGCACACTATTTAATCTCAACAGTAGATGCTTTTAGATGACAGGGAATTTGCTCATCTTGCTAGCTACCACGCTCTTAAATCAACTGTTATTATGATTGTGTTACCAAACAAAATAATTATCAATATATTCAGCGCGGTGAAATATGCTCTAGGCCTCCTTAAGACCCCCTCAAGCTAGTGTTAAAGTGCTCTTTATGTTCTACGGCGTATCTTTAAGAGTTTGTCTGTGATTGTCAAAAAGTTAACTGAAGACAGATCACGTGATATTTGATGAATATCTGTACCCTATCAACGCGTGCAACGATCGGTACCTAACAACGGTCGGACCCTAACAACCGTCGATCAACGTCAATCAGGCCTATGATTTGGTCGAGGTTGTCCATTCAATCTCACGTGATGTGTCTTCGGGTACCACTTTATAGCTTGCCCTGCAGATGTAGATGTAAACTTCTTAGTATTTACTAACGTTATAATGATTAGTCAATACGATTTTGACAACAGTTGTTGCTTAACTTCCCAATTTTTGTTATTTTATTATAAACTAGCTGTTTCCCCAAGCTTTGCATACGGAAATTATGTTTTAACTTATTCAAACTTTTATCCTGTTTTCTCGGGAAACTAAAGTTGTCTAAAATATGACCCAGGGTATCAGTAACATCTTTACCAATTTTCATCGAAATCCGTTTAAGGGTTTTTATGTGATGCCCGTACAGATAAACAGACACTTTGAGTTTTGTTATAGTATAGATTCTGTCTCTTTACTAGACACGAAAGTACTGGATGCTTCATTAATATAACGAGAATCACCAATATCGTCAACATTAATGGCGAACTTCCACCTTTGAAGTGGACTTCTAACAGTTATGTTTCCCATACACGTGATCGTAGCCGCTCCTACCTTGCATGGATTTCAGTGATAATTTTTGGAACGAAGTTCCTTATCGCGCGTTGTGAAAGGGGGCTAGACGGAAAATTACGACACTTTTTGATTCTTACGAATGACGACACTTTTTTTGAAGTGATTCAGACCGTTTTACAGAGATGGCGCTGTAAAATAAAACAATACTTAAATCGAAAGGAACTTCGTTCCATCCGGGTGTCCCTTGACACCTCTCATGTTTTTTAGTATATAAATTGTATCAAATGGTTTTAGCTAGCCTCAGTACTCTGTTTATGTTGGTTAAATCTTGCAAGCCTTGCAAGTCTAGTGAAACTACTTCTGGAGTTGAAATTTTAATATTGCTTTTTTGGTTATGATGAAAATGCAGTTACAATCATGACCTCATACAACACACAGTAATGGTCAAGAATACAATATTTTGTTGTATTTGTACCTAGATTGACAATATAAAACCGTGTATTTAGATTTTAAACTATTGGTTTGTTTGTTATAATACGATAAATAGTTAAATCTAATAACACCCGACGTCTAGAGAACCACGCTCCAAAATAGTATGAAAAAAAAAATATTCCCATCTGAAGTCTTTGTGTACATTTGTACAACCTATTTAATATTTTGTCGTCTATTAAATAAATAGCTTACGTATTAAATGCATATTCATATCGATATTGAGAGGATAGCCATGACCCAGACACGTTTAAATAAGATGAAGGATTGACTTTATAATTTTGACCGTCTAATCATAACCTACACTCTAGGTATATAATATGCCTATGTAGATACATATATATAGATTCACTAAAACCAAATTAAAAAAAGCAAATTAGAATGGAATAACCTCCACCAATCCACCAAATTACCAATTAGCGTCAAAAAATAAAGGATTTATTATTATTTGAAGCGTAATATGCCTTCCCCATTTCCGTATACGTAAGTTGAAATAAAATTGTCTTTTGTACGCAATCACAGCCGTAGAGAAAACTTAATAAAACATCTGTATCCGAGTGACGAAACTTCAACAGAAATGTGGGACATAAATCACATTGGAAATGCAGTGAAAATCATCGCAGCTAGTGGGCTTGAAGGCGTTTGAAATTCCCGACACGCGAGAGAATCTGCTTCCATTCTAAAGTTCTTTAGTGGTGCGGTTTCGATTTATTTTCTAGTGAAGTATTATATTGGTATCAGAGCATACGTACACTATATTTGGGGTACGAAAGATGACATCACTTTCGCCATGTTGCAAATATGTAACGCTATTTATTAGATACTAATTTTTCGTAGTGTTTCGAAAGTTACATTATCATTTATTTATTCAATGTATATTAATATGATTTAACTACGTACCTTACTACGGTACTACAGATACTTATATATTATTATGTGCATTTTCTGTTTCGCTGCAAAAGCGCTTCATACGAAGTGTGCTCCTTCGGGAAAACTACTCCACATTTATGACTTTTTTATAATTTTCAAATTCTACGGCGATTCATATAGCGTTATTTAGATTAAAACAACATTAAAATTTATAGGACCGGAAAACTTGTAACATCATGAGTGCTAGATTTAGTAACTTCAAATATTGCACATTGTTTATTTCAAAGCAAAAACTACTAGCTTTACTATTTCAAACATTCGATACTCTTCATAGGTACGTACTGAGTGCCTTTAAATCGTAACTTAAAAACTAAAACAATGAAACCTGTCGTATAATTACTTAACTCACAATACCCAATTTACCTCATAAAATTATACAGGTGCGTGAGGGATTCGAATCCATTATACTGAAATAGGGAGCTAAATTTCAAGCTTTCACTGCTCAACATTATTAAATTATACTTAATTATCTTTAAAGTGCAACATTTACTTTGAAACGGATGTCGCTAAAGGTGACGATAATGGTGTCATAAAAATTCAAACTTAAGTCATTTGCGAGTAAAGCTGTATTCAACACGCGATCGGATAATGCATATTCCACAAGTATATAACGAATGAATAAGGCTGATGTTATAACAATTCTCTGAAGCGAATAATATTAAATTGTTTAATGAAAAAAACCAACTCAGCTGAGTCATCTGATGGTTAATAATCCTTTACATTAAGAAAGATTAAATTTTAAGAAGATTGACAAGAATAACAAATAAACAACTTGTTACATAATATGTTGTGAAGCTTTTTCAGGGTTTTATCAAAGCTTAAGTTCATAAAGGACATTGGTAAAACCCCACACATGATTATGTCCTCTAAAAAATCCACGGACAAGTCTGATACATAACAAATAAACTATATTACTAAACTAGCCACTAATGTGACAAACAAAGTTGATAAAAAATCGTTTTTCTAGACATAACAATGACATGTTTCTGCCCCCAGCCACAAAAATTGAGCCTAATTTCGCTAGTCTCCTTTCAGATAATTTAAACCCCGTTGCAAAGAAGGTTGTTATAAGTTTGACGTCTCTCTCTCTCTCTGTCTCTGTGTTTGTGTACATATATATGTGTATATATGTGTGTTTGCGTGTGTGTATCTGTTTATGGCATCGTACTTCATAAACGAATGAACGAAATGAAAGCCGATATGATCGAGATGGTCCTTAGTTACAATTTTTGAAGATCTCTGCCAGCGTTTCAAGATCATCGGCTCTTTTTTGATCGGGGATTGTTGGGAAAATTTTTAAACTTACAAATCATGGCTTTTATAATCCCCTATGGACCATTGGCTTATCACCTTAATAATAAGTACTAAATAATAATAATCTAACGAAACTAAATGTACATTTGCGAAATAAAGTGAGGTTAAATTGTAGCTAAGCCGCAGACTTTTCCATGATCACACAAGTGAGAAGGAATAGAATAATCGGGGGTTAAAAATAGCACTTTAAAATGACTTCCTGAGTGGCCGACAACGCATTGTCACTTTATAGAAACGGTAAGTAGCTGAAAACGGCTCTAGGAATAATCGAATACTCTCGAGAATGTTCTCTTAAATAACTAAGATTTCTGTATTATGTGGAGTTCTACGTTACATTTACATTTGAGAATAATTGAATAACAGTTGAATATTTCATATCGTAAGTCTTTGTACGAAGCTTTTGAATACGAAATCCCTTGTCCCTTATACCCGTTCCAAATTGTTTTATCCTTATCTTAAGAGCTTTCAGATCGTTATAATAAAATCATATATTTTTGTGTTTTCTTTCTTCTTTTGTTATAATAAAATGTGGGACGTCTTCATCACTCTAACTGATATTTATGACGTCATGATGTTGAAATAAGTTGTACTTGTAATAATGTACAATTGTAAAAATCGATTGTATTCCACATATTTTTGTATGCATGTATTTTTATGTATTGGATATGAAGATTTATAATCTTCAGCATACTCGTAATTAAAACATATTTATTTACCTGTAAATGGCTTATGCCAATGATTTCAGATCTAAAATATGGGTATAGAAATGTATTTATTTCTGAAATAAACTAACTAAGCAAGTTATTCTATCCTTCGTTCTTAAGTATAAATATAACTAAACATAAATTACTTAATATAATCTTAAAAATGGTAATTATACTTGAGTAGATAAACCCGTCATACCAGTTCCATTTTATTGTATTATATGTAAGTCACGTCGCTGCTCTGAATGGTCTCACTAACTTGAATAATTAGAAGTTTCACGTGTTGTTCCCACAGAGAATATAGTTTTAGTGACGTGTTTGTTGAATTTACCTAGTAATCTCATAAAGTTAAAACTTGTTTTCTATTTCTATGTATATCATTATTGTCTGACAGAGATTGTTCTAATATATTAAAGTACTTTACCAATATTATAATGATAATGATGTATTGTGCTTAACAACAAGACTATGATGTTAGGTTTAAGATATTTTGATGACTTTACATCAAGAGGTCCTTTGCTCATATAGCTACTCACGCATAATATTATACATAGTTAATATCTTACATAACGTCAAGGTGTCTTACGACCCAACTCAGAGTCACTAACGGTTACTTAAATCGCTCCTTAGTACAGATTTTGTATGGTGAGTATTTACTAAGGAGCGATTTAAGTAACCGTTAGAGACTCTTGAGTTGGGGCGTTTAATCAGTTACACACTGAATTGTTAAAGGGAATATCTTCGGCCTCAGTTATTATCCTAAAACAGCAGTTCTTGAGTCAAGTCAGAATTTTATTGTAACGGTTTTGTAAATATGCCTAAATATCGCTCTCAAATACAAAAAAATCTTTATCCGTTACCGTTAAAATAAGAAATTTTCATGGATGTCTACTATTGTAATAAATTAAGAGCCTTAGCGCGCACCGCATTAAAAATAACGAGATGTTTTTATTCTTGTCAATAACCAGTCTATAGTCTAGACAATTGCTTTAACAAATAGACTGCGGCTCTCTCAAGTAAGTTTATCGTGTATAGAAAAAAATCCTAAGATTCTACCTACCTTCATACTGTATTGGTTGATGATGCCGTTTCCTCGCCAGCAATGCGATGATCGCGACCACAGCAAGCGTTCCCACTGTCCCAGCGATGATGCCCAAGACCCAGCTAGCGTCTATGTTGCCGATGTTAGCAGATTTTGCTTCTAGATACAAAACAAAAATAACAACATTAAATCGGTTAAATAAAAATTTGCACACAAATACATACAAATCTGTCACATAAATCCAGTCCAAATATCTGCCCTAGCCGAGAATCAAATCGGAGAACCCCCATAGGTGGACGTAGACTCAAAGGCAAAGTATGCCTACTGAGGTAATGGTACCTCTTCACCGATAATGATTCGGATATCCCCTGTCGTCACCGATTGTCAATTGTCTTTTTTGTCGTGTGGAGGCGCCTTAAGAAACCATCAAGCATCGTTGCTAGCCGTGGCATTAAAGAAACGAATCTAAAATGGTTGAAATTATCATTCCCCCTCACTCGCACGCTAAAGACAGGAATAAAGAGCGAGTGAGAGGGAATGATAGGTTCCGCCATTTTAGATTCGTTTCTTTAATGGCGCGGCTAATATCAACATAACCTGCTGACCGAGAAGCTGGTTTTAGATTCCCGACCTTATGTGACGCATAAATTTTTGTTCTCATTCTTATGATGTCTCACTTGTAGTTTATCATTCCACTCACAATACTTGGAGTTTCATTCTTGCTTAATTGTTTCGTGTATTACATTTACATTTTATATAAAGTTAGCTAGAAATCACCATTTTACCTCTAGCGAAGTGAAGAAGATATTAGAAATACAGTAATATGATATAGATATAAATATAAATCTTGGTCTATACTATGTTTATGTATAGGACTTGGATATTTGCGATGTCCTATTAACGTATATCCGGGTCAATCGCGCCATAAAAAATCCTATTCTCGTCACATAAACCTATCTACGTCACCAAGTGGACCAAATATGGAACTTGTGATGGCTTATTTATTAATAACTAGCGGTTTTCTCTTCGTCATTGCCTACCTGTGCGCATAATTTCATGAAAATCCGTTTCGTATTTTTTGCGTGAAAGCATAACAAATATCTATATATCGTCACAAATAAACATTCACATTTATAATTCTAGTAGTATACTAAGCTTACCCGTATGCAACGCCAGTCTTGACATCGTATGGACTCTAAGAGTCGTGATTTCAGATCTTCCTCTGGCGTTATTGGCATAGAAGATGAGCTTCAACTCTTTCCCAGATCCTAAGCCCCTGAGCTTCCATACTGGAGTGATGGTAGACACGTTGGCAATAAGGACGCCTGACTCCCAGGCTTCCACGAAGTATGTTGTCTGAAGACCACCATCATAACCTGACCAACGGATATTTAAAGTTACCATATTATTATGTGTAAAAATTACCATATATGTAAATCGACGGTCTTTTATTTCGAACATTTGATGGTAAGACCCGTATAAAATCATCGGTGTATGTAAAATCTCTCTGTCATTTGTATAATTTTTCCAATTCTCCTGGAGTGATAACTTGATATTTCAGGCTTTTGTAACTAATAACTATGCTGCTATTTGATACACTATGTACATGCTACTTGAAATAGGAAGATTTATTTTGTAACCAAACTAACCTGCAATACATCTCAGCTCAGCAGAATCATCCGTAAGATTCAATGCTGAACAATTCGTCGGAGGATCTGGTCGTACCGCTGGTAGTAACGTATACTTGCAAGGTTCTATCTGCTGTCCCGCGAGATTGGTAGCTCTGCAGGCAAGCGACCCATAGTCCGCCTCGGAAGTAGGGGTGAAGGACAATATAGAACGGCTTGCACTGTCCATTGTAAACTTGCCCTATTGAATAATATGATCATGGATTAAGAAACATACATCATGGATTAAAAAGCATGAAATTAATTATAATTTTTGTAACGTGAAATTTATAACAATTTGCAACGCCCATAAGTGGCACATGTAGGTTCGCATACTGATTGTACCATCTTCATCTACTACATGATTGCAATAAATTGAATTTGAATTTGAATTTGAATACGTTTTTAAATAAAAGTACGAATATATTTCTTGTAATGATATGTTGACGACTCGCAACAACAGAACAGATCTCACAACTGGGTATGATTTAGTTAGAACATTGGTATGTTTGCAGAAAGGGATACTTTTATTATATCTTCCGAATACGAATATACTTATTTGTACCTCAAATACAATCAAATTCCATTCAATATATTAATATAATGGTTTATGTATGAAAAAAATACGAGTAAAATATTCTCACCGGTTCCAACTCAATAGTTCCCAAAGTGTTGTTGAGCGTCCACTGAAAGTTCTTGGGTGGGGGGAAAGCGTCCACCTCGCATGCTACTCTCGCGGCTTCGTTGATCGCAGCGCCCACTATAGCTAACCCTGGATTCTTGCATACTGGCTTATCTGTTAAAATAAGTTAATTTATTAGTAGGACAATAGTCAAGACGTGTCTTAAAGAAAAATAACCTATGTCTCATAACCCGCAACCGAGACTTTTCCGGCGTCACTTGAATTATTATTTTAGTCAAATTTTTTTGATGCAGGAAACTTGTTGTTCTATTATTAAATAGACACCACGTCATAAAATAGCAACATAGTTCCAAAGAAAATATTGAAATTTCTTAATAAGAACAAAATAAGATTTTAATTTTAACAGTAATTCCGATCGTGAATGAATTACCGGATAGAGTGATGTACTGAACTTATTAGTGGCAAGTGACCTTAGAGCCAAGTTCAGCCGTACAGCATTACTATATTGACAAATAAAAAGATGTCTTCTATATTCGTCTCGTAAGATATTTATAGGCATAAAAGGATACTGAAATATTCATCAGTCAATTTCCTTTTATAGTTTCCAGTTTCCAAACATTATTTTATCTGCATGAGCTACAGAGCAAGTAAGCGTTTATAAATTCACCGATTCACGCCATATAACCTTCGTCAATAAATCAATGTTCCAAAAACCAGACCGCCGCTTGTTCCCTGCCAATGTCCGTTGTGATTAAAAATAAAAATCGGATTATTTCAGTACCACAAAAGGATTTTTTTATCAGACACTCTTTTTATTGTTTAAAACGAAATATTCTAATTTGATTATTATCATAAATGAGAAGGAGTTAAATTTTAGTTCATTGTAATTGACGCCGTCTACTTCATTCACCTGGGTTAATTCACCCAGTATGTTAATTCTACTTTCAGACTTTTTTCACTTATGCACAAAATCGGTACCACTGCCACTAGATCAGTAGACTTAATTCGCCTTCTATAGTTTTAAAGTAACTTCGTGGTTTGTTTGATTTTTCCATTATTAAAAAGCACTATGTACTATTAACATACGAGTAGATTATAAATAATAATTAAATAATATACGAGTAGATTTTACTAGGCCACAATATAGAGCATCATATCAGTCATACCAGTTGCCAATTTAAGTCTAAGCAAGATCAAAGATTGTTATTTTTACTTATTGAATATTTGTTATTTTTATTGAACAATAATAAAAAAAAAACCTGTGACAGACTATTCTAAAATGATGGTTTTGTTTGAGGTTCGATATTAATCTCCATTGGCTTGTACCTACTTACGGCTAGGCTACTCGGCCATTATTTCCTGCTAAGTAATTATGAAAAGAACATAAAATTTAATTATAAAGTAAGGATTCCTATAAAATAAATGAATACATCAATGTAAACAGTTTTATGAGCTTCCGTAAAACATAGAACAAAATATTTACGCAATTTATTTTGCTAGTGATTGAGCGGTGTAGAGATCGCTGTAAGCGAACCATAATTCATTAAAATACTTTTCATGTTCGAAAATGTTGTTGATCTACAATATTTGAAAATGAAGCGGTAGGTATGGCTAGTTTCGAGTTAAAGTAAACTATTAAAAAATAATTTACAATTTCGTTTACAATTTCACGTAGTATTAACTAGGCTGTAGATAAGAGGCTGTAGAAACACTGGCATGAAAGTAAATCGTAGGATAATCACGTGTTGTATTGACGTGATACACAAATTATCTATTGTACTTGATTCCATCATAAGCTATTAATGGTTCCCGAATATTGTAAATTGTTGAAGTACTCATTCACGAGTACGTACCTACTCATTGTACGAACAATATGTGCCCCACCCGTAATAAGCCAACTTATGCAAATTACAAAATCACTTTCCAGGTAAGTGTTTCTATCTTTGTTATTATCACGTACTTATCGTCCCTAAACTTTATATCACGTCCAAATAATTGCTTAAATAATTATAATTATCTTTAAAACGATACTAACTCTAACTTTAAAATTCATTCAAAGAGTTCAAACATTTACGCACACTACAGTATCGGCAATATGGTAAAGTAATGCATAATAAGGCGTGTTTAGCTCGTGCACGTTCAATACAAGGATCTCGGCGTTTCAAATTGGAATCGTTTCTCAATCAATAATACATCCATCGAAGTTTAGAGACTGAGCTAGGAGAACCGGTGAATTTATTTCTATCCCACCTGCCCCAGTTATTTTCTATTGGCAGTTTTATAGTAAGTGTTCAATTTTCAGTAGCACTGCATTCAATGATGTTTAAATAAATATAGATACGTTATGCCCTTACAAATCAACCGAAAAATCTGTTCCGATGTCCGCAAGGCACGCTTTATTGCTTTATCGCACGTCTTTATCGCCCTCGCGTCAAAACTACATCGCTATCTCTTTCTTCACCTGAATAAGAGTTCCCAATTGGGAACTTTTTGAGTCACACAACGCGCGCGCATATGACATATCTGCCTCTTTTTAATATATAATATCATTGACTGCATTCTCATGCAGGTGAATAACATTACGCAATTTAGTCAACACCATTGCAATGCGGCATTGCACCTCATGCACGGTGTGAATTCAATTTACGGCAACGTTACCATCGCTGTGGTATACCGATAGCTATAAATCCTTGTATCCTATAGTTCTTACAGTATTAGTTTGAGAATACTGCAGCAGATTTTTGTGTATACTGTTAAATAGAAGGGTTAGCACTAGGGTCTTTTCGAGTCAGGACTAGTCATCAAGCCTTCGAGATATGCCTGAATTCTTCATAAGCTGACGCCAGTCGCGTATGATAGTTATTTTGTTTAAATTTATCAATGAGATTCAAAAATATATATATGTGTTGCCAATTTAGTGTATTTGGATCCGTACTTTATCGATAACATAAGTTTAACTCAATCGTTCACTTTGATTGATGTAAGTCGGACATTGTCGTAACATTTGTTTCCGTCCATATTTTGATTTGGTTTATAGTGTTTATTTATTTTATTCATTACGAGAGACTTATTTCCAGTAGTATATATATATCGGTGAGGCCATGAATCTCCAGTGAAGGTCCAGGGACGGACCTCTTTATTCTACAGCGCTTGTCTGATGCAGAGGCTGGCATATAAGAAATGTCATGTCATATTTAGATTAGGGAATTGTCAAGAATGTAGAACAGATTATTATTGATCACGTAGTGTTGAAGTACTTTGGAATATTGATGTGAATGTTAGGAGAACTGGAAATATATCATGGTGCAAAGTAAAAGGAATATCATTTCATAACCAATACCATAGAATACCTCCTTCTGCTACATATACATAAAATCTGTTCAATAGATGATGTTCTTAATTTTTAATATACTAGTCTAGTAAATTAATAACTTAACGAACATCAGTACCGAGAAACTTACTTAATTAAGAAGTAAATTATTTCATAAGCCGTAACTGACGCGTTGCTTTATGAGTTAAAGGATCTTTGCATTTACTCATTACTGCTTCCTTATTTATTTTTCTATCTCACAGAAACTAAACGATATTAATATTTCCTAGATGTGAGCAAAAACGAAGACTTAAAACTGCTTTACTGGTAGGGTCCAACTTATTTCTCTTTGAACTAGCTTCAAAACCCGTTCCCAAGATGTATTTTTTTTTACATTTCCATAACTTAAAAGATTATCATCAATATCTAAATTAGATAAAATTTATTTCATATCAACGTTAAGTAACGAATGAAAGGAGAACGCTTGAATCTTACCATAAGGGTTCCGTTTTAACTACTTCCCTAAGAATTAGGTAAAGTATAATATGAAGCTATCATTTTCATTTTTTTTGTAATAAAAATATGTATTAAGCCTTTGTATACCTAATAATTAATGAAAAAGGGCCCTTTCAGTCTTGAGCATTTCCCCCGTAATAAAGCAGAAACTATAGCTGTCTATCCTCATGAGTGACTAATGTTTACATTCACATTATGTTTACTATAAGTATCAAACATTGACTAAATTAATTATTTTAAACATGCTTATAAATCACTAAAAATATCTAAATGCATATCTATTATTACATATATATACGTATGTAAGTATACAGAAAACATAATTTATTGTGGCTTACTAATCAAATGAGTATAAAATATAAGAAAAGAACCATTTCTGTCATCAGAGGTTATTTCATTAACAAGAACCTGAAATCTTTTTAGTATAAGTAGCTACCTAGATTTATACCAGCACACAGCCAATTATTACCGTCGATACAACGGTTCATTTATAACTAGCTTAAGTTCCAAACATTTGACTCCAAACTACTCTGCAATTCAAATACACTCGCATTTTGCTAGGACTAAACCAGCCTAGTATTTTGTGTTACTGTAAATTATAATAGACATTTACCCATTCTGTTTCAGCTAACTTACAGTACATAGAAATCCTATTAGGTAAGCGCCTGGTACCGAAATATTCTACAGCTTACGACGGTGTACAAAATTTAACTATGGGAAATCACGGAATCCAGACTCAAATTACGTTTGGTATAATACATTGCATAATGATCGGCAATTTTCACCGTTAGCCCCAACAAAATTGGCAATGATTGAATTGGTATTGTTTGTGCGGTGTAATGCAATATCAAGAAAAAGAAGTCACAAGTCAAGCACGGGGGTGACTTCGAAATGAAAGTATAATCTCAGACGCCTTTAAGAATCTTCTATGCACTCTTACGAGTCACGTTATGTTTCTACCCTAATACGAAAATACCGTAGCGATAGTGGGAAATTATTTAGCAGTATTAAAGTTTTATTTTTTGGTCTACTTGACTACTTTTTCGTATTACGTAAGAAACTATAAAAATATAAACAATTTTGCTTTATCATTGTCAAATTTATTAAAACATACCTTGTAGGTACTGTATATCTTGACGAATAAAATATATTTTATTAAATATAAACTACTAGCTGTGCTCCGCAGTTTCACCTGCGTTAATTTGTGGAAAAAACTAACTACTAAAAATATCTGATGTTATAATATAGCCTATAGCCTTCCTCGATAAATGGACTATCAAACACAAAAATAATTTTTCAATTCGAACCAGTAGTTCCTGAGATTAGCGCGTTCAACCAAACAAACTCTTCAGCTTTATAATATTAGTATAGATGATAAATGCTTTTAGATTTTTTTAATTGTACGTCTTGGACATCGTTGATTAATAAATGTCCAAACGAGCGTAAAATTGTTCTCGGAGGCTACAAATTATTTCGATTGATGAACTTTCTTACAGTTTGCATTAAATATTCGATATGTATTATAATTCTCTTGAACACTATGGAGCATAGTATACATAAAATCACTAAATAAACAAGTAATAACATAGAAAGAGCAGGGAACATTTAATACGCATTGTCTATAAAATATTCCAAGCGAAATAAAAAAAACTGAAATCACCAGCAATAGTTTCAAATAAATAAAAACAATGTAAATTAAAATGCGAATCTTTCAAACATATAAAAACACTGGGAAAATTCTGCATTAAGTTGAGTTCTAAGGTCGCAAGGGTAAAAAGTAAAATAAATAAAGTCGTATCGCACTTCGTTGAAGTTAAATTACCCACGGTCTGAAAAAGGCTATTGAAAGTTTTTACCTATTCTCGTCTGTTGTAAAGTAGGATCTGCCCAAAGTTGTAGGTAGGAGTTCAATGAGGCGTCCAACGTTGTAACAAACAGCTACAATGCCGGCTTTTGTTTGTATTTAAAAGCTTATTGGAGCTACTTCTTCGCTAAGGATTAGGATGCCATTCGTATACTGTATTTTAAGGAGTTTACCAATGGCGTTCGTGAGAAGTGTTTTAATGTTTTCATTTAATTTAAGGTTAAGCTGTCGATTTTGTCCGTTGTTTTTGTGAAGTTTCATCATGAATGCATGTATTAATTATTCTTATCAGCAGATGAGTTATTTGATGTAGAATGATCGTTCAAAGAATCAGCAGCGCGCTGCAGGTTGAAAGGATAGGTGGCTTATAAATTTTCGGTTATCCGACACTGCAAAAATAAAACTAATTATAGAAGGTTGGTATCGTGCTAAAATACTGTCGAGATTAAGCCAGTAGGTACAAAACCCTGTATAGATATTCAATACGAAGACATTCAATATCAGACATTACCTTAATATGGTGCACCAATAGTATGGCATTAGGCTTGGACACAATGTTGGGTTTGAATTATCTTCTTTTCTTCTTAAAAATCTTTTATAGTCCAGAACGGTAACAACGTTTAAGTGGACTTTCAAAATAATTCGAAAAAATTATGATAGTCAATGTCTAATTCTATATGTATTAGACTTTGATTAATTAGAGGTACTTGCCTAATTTAATCAGGCCTCGAACGTGAGGCAGAATTTCAAATAACTATAGGCCATTAACATTTAAGTAGGTATAAAACCTTTTAATAGTTTCTACGTCTGCTTTTAACTAACATCTGTCCAACTAGTGGCAACATTGGTGAGTTATCCGTAATTCCGTATGTTGTCAGGCTTAAAGTAGGTTTAGGACCCAACCTATTAGTATTCTGCTGTGGGGCACGGGTGCTTTCCTCTTAATTAAGGACTTACTCAAATATCCTACTGCGGATTGGTGGAGAGGTTAGTACTGTTAAGGTAAATATTACTAAAGTATATTATCTACTTATTGTGTAATTTAATAATATTTAAACACAGCTATTTCAGTAAAGCGATATTTAGAATAGACAACAAACACGTTCCTGAGGTAAAAATCTCAAAATTATTCATTAACTAAATAACAAAATACAAAATACAAAATGACTAAATATAAATCTTCAGACGCTTGGCAATAGATACCATTCAAATAACTTTGTATTGAAAGCAATAACTCGTACAGATTTAATACCGAGGCGAGATTCGCCTCAATATAACGAGAAGCCAGGCGTTGTTAAACTACGACAATGTCTAACTTGGTATCCGACAATAACCGTTACACAACCACTATGCTTAGAAGATTTGGCAAATAGAATATTCGACAATAGGAAAATGTTGTTGACACGATGGTTGAGACGACCCTAATTTGATAATGTTAAGCATGATGTCGAATTACGATTGAATCGAAGTCTATCCACAATAGGATCATTGAAGTATCAACTAATTGTAAGTAATATTACATCTTTAAGTACATGATTATAATAACATTTGTTGAAATTGTAACGAAACAGAAGTTTTTAAAGAAATATATGATTATTTACGTATCTATCTCCTTGTCCCCAATTTTATGTAAATATTACTAATATACGATTACAATTAAAATACCTAGAATAAAGTTTTATGTCACATAACGCACAGACTTTTTAAACTTGATCAGTAGAATCTCTTTGATTCCCCACATTCAAATAATTTAATGTGGGGAATCAAGGAGATTCTACTACTTCTAATACTTATAAAAGTTGGCACTTAATTCAATAATAATTGTTTAATCCAATAATAATTGTTTGAATATTTTCTTGTATAAAGTAAAATGACTATCGCAAATCCAGACATGAGATTGATGAGAAATACTCGTATGTCCTAAGCGCTATAACCCATATACTGTAGTACGAAATACCTATTTCGTCATTTAATGTCAACAACCATTCAATTGTGTAATTACAGTAATTGAAAAATTATAACTCCTAGGCATTATTTGGAACATAATGGTCCATAAAATCCCAAGAACCATTTAAGTAATACATTTACCGTAATTTCAGCATGGTCGCATGCAAATTTAATCCTTACAGTAAGTTACAGTTTCTCGGAACAATAAGTAATAGCGGCTAGGCATTGTTCTCTTTAGACAAAGCATAACTTGTACTTAGTTATTCGACAATAACCACGCTATGTAATAATTTCCATTCTGATCCTGAGCGTGATTTTAATATATCTTGATGACTGTGTAACTTATTTTCAAGCTCACATTATTTACTAAGTACGTCATGAGTAGTCAGGAGATATAATAGATATAGATATGTAATTAGGTATAGGTCGATGAGTGCTGCGTTGATGGAATATTTTTATGAACGCCAGTCGGAGATAAATTAAATCTACTGACATACTTCTGAGTTATTAGGCTTCCCTTAGGACTTGAATATGGGATTATCCAAAAATGTGTTTCAAAAGTTCTTTAAGGTCTGCGTTTTTATTTTTCAAGTTCACAGACGACGGTGTCCACTTATCATTGAGTGGTTATTTTACATTTTTATTAGGCGCTCAAGCAAGAAAATGTATAGAGGTGGTGTTAATATAACTGTTTATTTAATAGTTTAATAATACAAGTCTATTTATTACGTTATATTTTTATACGTGTCGGCAGTACATAATGTAATGTTGTCACAAGTTTTTGCGTTAGTCCCGCTTGCGAACTAAAGGCCTGTTAAGTGTGAACTGTGAACGTAAGACCTGAAGTAGAAAATAAAATGAAATACAGCTCATTTTAAAAATGTCGTCGTTTGTTTTATTGCACACGGTTCACATAAAAAGAATAAGGATATAAGCGCTATTCTTTGTATTTCGCTACGATACATGTACGACGACGTCTCGATTGCTTACTCGCAAAAATATGCACAATTTGTACAATCCAAGAGTGAAATTTTTAGAAGTTGATGTTTTTTATTTTTATATGAAACAATCGCAGCCCTTGTCTGTTGAAAAGTACGTATGGTGCGTCGGATAAATCTGAATGTGAATACAATTATGTCAAATTTTAATAAACATAAAAAATCTGATCGCAACACTTTTATCTAAAATAGAGTGAGTCGGGGTAAAAATGACAGACAAGACAAATAAAAATATTTGTACAATTAATATTGTACAAGCAGACCTGGCGCACTCCGCACTTTTGGTATTGGTGAAGCACTATTGCTTCAATTAGGTTTTTGGGCAAATTTTAATGGCAAATGCTTATTACAGCTGGTTCGCTCATTACAGTGCTACTTAATGTCGCAAGATGGTGATAGATAGTGAAATATAATCAAGTTTCTCAACTATAGGTATGACGCCACCACAGGTATGATGTTACAAATATGTGCCCAGTTCGACGCGTTGGGCCAATTTCAGAAGGGCGCGCCGCTGCACCACGCTGACCGTGTCATATTTTCGTAACCTATCACACGTCATCACAAAAAAGAAGACAACCATGATGCTGTCAGAAAGGATAACAATTATGATTAGAAAGAGAGGCAACGTCTAGATGTCAACTTCTGTTAATGATTATCGCTGTGCGCCCTGAATTATACTTTATTATGTCGGAGCAAGAGTCGCTATTTATTTAAATGATTTTGCGGAGTGACTCTTTTGTACCAATAGGTAATATTAAGTACTCTGTGGCATAATATGTCATATTGTACCCTAACATACTCTGTACCAGATAAATGTGTTGTCCTATCTGATTTTTAAGAGTATATTAAAATTTTTCGTTTATTCGCATTTATTCGACAAACTGTGAAATAACAATCAAAACAAGATATTACTTACAAATAACCTGCAAGTTGACAGGCTGTGATTTCCCGTCGCCTTCGACGTTTGAAGCAGTGCAAACGTATCTTCCAGCCTGCTCTCTCGAGACTCCCTGTAGCGCCAAATGTGCTGATCCTGCTATCACGCCCGCTCGCTGATTGTGCGTCATTATTTGACCCTGCCAATGGGGAATTATTTTATAATTACCCATTAAACGTCTCTCTACTTTCGTGGGACAACATTCACCAATAACTGGTTGAGGACGATAAGGCTAAATTGACAGAAGTTTGCGTACTGGATGATCAAAATCGTGTTGGGATCTCCGCTGATTTATTCATTCATTGTTATTAGATATTGGCCCTTTGATGTTTATTTGCTACCAGTTTCAAACTGTCCCTTTCGCACCAAATTAGATTTTTTGTTGCGCATTAATTTCGTATCGATACCCTATTTGCATATCATTTTAAAGTTAAATGAAAAAAGAACACAAATAAGGTCAATATTGTCTCTCATTTATTAAACATTGATTTGAGTACAATTTTATTATTGTGTGAAATAATTAAAAGTGATTTAAAAAAGGTTTTCTTTTTTTTATATGCAATTAATGAATATAATTTTATCACGGCTTAAGTATGTAGATATACATTCATAAGTATTTCGACCCTATAATTTTTTAATTGAAAGATAACAGTTGATCTTCAAATATGTCTGTTCCGATTAAGGTTCATTGCTTAAAGGAGACCGGGATGGTTTCTAACAATGTAGAAGCTAGAAGATCGAAATAAGATGAAAGTATGCTAGTTTGAAAATTCATAAATTATTAAGTTATCCGTGAAAATTGGACGAATTTTGACAATCTGTGAGTATATAAGAGATTTTGTATAAGTGAGATTATTAAAACAGGCGAAAGAACCCGTTACGTTTCTTGAAATTGTCATCAATTTTGCTGATTGCCAAAATAATATTGCCTCCGGCTCTGTTCAATCACTAAAAGAATTATAAGTCAAAAGCACTGGTTACTTTTTTGCACTATGACAGCTATGTATGAAAGTCACTCGCCCCTGTGAGTGACATTTACGTAACAATCACAAATATTATACAAAAACCGATGATAATAATTAACTTTTTAATTGTTTAAAAATCAATTCCGATTACAATATCGATTTATTTTGTAACGTAAATTTACACTCATTCTTGAATTTTTACTTTTCCAAATTGCGGATTAACTTGATAATATTATATCATAATTTACGCATTTGATATTCAGTTTATAAAATTTAACAACATAATATTTACACTATATAAAATAAAAATAAATACTTAAAAGCAAAAGTAAAATTAATTAAAATAAATTTATATAACTAGGCCCCTGCGGTGCAGTACCTAAGATGCTGGCAGCATTCCCTCGCTTGATAATTAATATTTAAAAATAGAAAATTATGACTGTAATTCTAAACTCTCATTTGATTTTTTTCGGTCGGTAGCCCAAAAGTCCCAATCTCTTTAGGTTTATTTATAATCAAATTACTTAGTTTTGTTATAATATTTCGTAACTTTTGTTGTAACATTTTAAATTTAGTAATTAATAAAACATTAAATCTTTACACCGTCATCTGTTATACACTACACATCTTTTAATATCAACTAAAAACGAATACGAATTACGAATTACGGGTTATGAATCCCCAAGCTTTAAATTACTATCATATTATGACTTTATAGCAATCAGACACCAAAAACCTATTTCTTACGTCAGCACTGCGCTATTAGCCAAACCAAATTCTGGTTGCAACCTCACCAAGAAATTCTAATTTGCATGCATACACGTCGTTTACTTACCAGCGGTTTAACAGTTCGTCTATGAGCATACGTGATTCTAACAAGCCACAACTCCGAAACTGCTGTTATTGCTATGAAATTCGCATTAAGGAACTTGCCTGAGTGAGTACCGAGTGGCTAGGAAATATTAAAGGGCTATTTGATTGAACTTGGAGAACTCTTTAATGTAATCAATTTTGATTTACTCATTCAAACTTAAACTTTCTTAACGTGGTATTTCTTGTTGTTTTGAGTGGACGTGTACTTAGTAAAACTCTAATGCTGATTAAATAACGCAGAGTCTGAGCTAGTGGACCTAGAGGTATGAAACTACAGGGTACCTATATTGCGAAGATCAATAAAAAAGGATTGATCAAAATTGTTATTATTTATCAAAAATATTATGATGCAGTTTTAGTTTTCATCAAAACAGGCCCCGAGGATCCTTTGCCCACTTTTCGCTATTCTTCATAGTTTCAAATTTGGTCATCCACGCACACTTTAAAAAATAATCCTGTATAGCAATTTATATATTTAATTGATCTTTATTGATCACAATATTAAATTACGGTACAATTGGCGGGCTTAATGGCCAAACAGATACACACGAAGGGCGGTATAATAAAATATTCTGCATTATAGATCTATTTCAATTAAAATAAGAAAAGAGTTTAAATGAGAAATTCTAAACGTGAAGTATAAACCATAAATTTTACTTTAATTTCCATCAATGCTCTATTTTATAAATTTAATTAACGTATTTAATTTACGTCGTGTAATGGAACTTCGAACAAATTAGCGGTCGGAAATGTTGAGACACTTAATTCCAGACTAGCGAGTAGCGCGTTACCCAGTAGCCATTGTACCATCCATTTTACTCACATTATGTTCCCAAACAACTTTGTAAGCCGGCGGGTTGGCGCGTACAACACACTCGAAGTACACGTCATCGCCTTCTTCGATGTCGTTCGGGTTCAACTTGGCCCCCAGTTGCAGAACTACGATGGGGACATCTGAGGAACATAAATTATATTATAGCTCAATAGTTGAATAGCGACACACCCTATATTTAAGTACTTTGTGATTAATATTTCAAATCTCTGAGAAATTTCAAGCTGTTGAAGAGAAACTTCAATATCTATTTAGTTTTAAAACTTGGGAGTCTGGGATAGGTCAAACGCCGCAGTGAAGAAGCTTAAGTTGAGTGTCTACCGATTTAATAAATGTAGTCAGTTTTCCTGTCGACTTGAAGAAATGAGAGTAAGTCTGTACATTAAAGAAATAATGGATCCATTAGTATCGTATTCTATCAGGAATCAGTTTTTCCTGTTGACCTAAATCAGTGAACAAAAATTCTGTATTTTTTAACTTTTAATCAACGTGTTACCGCAACTGAATACGTAATATTTTTACCATACCGGTGGTGCTCCAAAAGTGCTCTGTAAAGAAGACCCGAAAAAATTGTCTTTTCCCACGGGATAACAGAATTATATAATTAAGTAAGAAAACTCTAAGAAAGATTCAGTAAAATATTTTGAGGTTTTCTATAGTTATAAAACTTAATAAACAGTGAATAATGTCTGAAGTTAATCAAAATAAAAGATTCCGTTGTTTTTATAGAAAAATATAGGTTAGACTCATAACAGTGTGTAATACAGGGGTTAATATGACATTACCTATATAATTTTAATTACCTTTCATTTTAACTCTGAACAAAGCGTAAGTACGGCTTATAGATCTCATCCTAAGTGCAAAAGTATGAATTAATATACTTAGCGTTTATAAGAATGATTGACTGAATAATTTTAAATTAAAATTTAAAAAACCCGCGGAAATATTATTTACACTAAACACAGCACTATACTTAGCGTTTATAAGAATGACTACTGAATAAACTTAAATTGAAAATTTAAAAAAACCCGACACTATTATTTACATTAAACATACCTAAGAACACTCTCGATTAAGTTACCTTTCACACAAAAAAAAAATTGGTTGTCTGTAAAGTCGGTTTACGGACAATGGTTTTACGTGATAACGTCTATTTCGTAGAAGAATAATTTATGATATAAATATTGTCAATTCGCACATTAGGAACGGGAAATAGAATGAAAATTACAATTTTACATATTAAATTACAGATATATATTTCGTTTTATTATTATTCAGCGTATCTCTTTCTCGATACTTTGCGCGCGTTGTGGCTCGTGACGTGAGCAGGCTCGTTACCACGTTTTCGAGAATGCCTTCCAAGCGGACCGATTACGCTTGAGTGGGAGAGAGACGGCCGGTCTAGCGTGCCTCTCTCTCTAATGCTGCGCGCGCTTCCGTGACGTGAGCGGCCGTTACTCGGTTTTCGTGAATGCCTTTCAGGCTCATCGTCTTTATAAACGTTATCACGTCAAAAACTAGATCAAAATTGGTTCACCCGTTTGGGAGCTACAATACCACCGACAGACATACAGATTCACAGACACGCCAAACAAATACTATAATATAACACTATAATATACAGACATACTATAATATAACACCCCTCTTTTTTAGTTGGGGGTTAAAAACAACGCCCAGTCCAAATGGAATTATAACATTTAGGACAAAAGTTAAAAAGTCTATTCCTTTGATGTTCAAGTACATTTTCAGATGAATAAAAGTCCTTTTTCTTTAACGTAAGAAGCTTACATTATAGACGAACACTTACTCGTAAAAATAACATTTTTATGAGAGAATAAAATTAGGAAAACGAGAGTTTAAACAACAGTTTTTTGGATTTGCCAGTACTTTGGACTAGCAACAATGACGTGGCCTAATACCTAGCTTATTATGCTAAAGTTATAAAACCCCTGTCAACGTTAATAGCAAACAGCCCTACTTCATCCATTAGAGTACCTAATAGTATATGTAATGACAGAGTAACGGATTTTTTTGTTGAAAGTCAACAAAATAAACCTTGGCGTGCCGTGAAAAATTTCATATTATTATCATAAAAATATAGGTACACTAAAAAGTATACAAGTGACGAGATTCTCGGTAATCTATTAAAACTTTAATTAGAGGATTAAAAGCTCAATTTCTCACAAATGAGACAAAAAATGTCTCAATAAAACTGTTTTGTGTCGCTGTTTTTGGTAATAAGTTCGCCAATCGTAGGTTTGTGTTCAAAATGAAATTATTTTCAATGTAATTTTATGTGTACAATAAAGATAATTTGTATTTGTAAAAACAACTCACAGTGCAAATTCATTGTCATCGTCGTTTGCAACGTGGAATGATCTAGTTTGGGATGAGTCGCTCTACAGGTGATTTCTCGACCGTTGTGTTCCATTCGCGGTGTCCACCGCAGAAATGATACCGTTTCATTGCGGTCTTCAGAATTCTATAATCAAATTACTTTCGTTTTAATTAACATAGTTAAAAAGTAGTAAATTATATCAACACAAAATTTTAAAATGGTCAAAATACAGTACGAGTATAATGTTTTTGTACTATATTACGACTAAGCTTTGACGCCTAATTTTATGGCTTCAACAACGCCAAATATAATATAACTTTGTTAATCATTTCATTATACACGAAATAATTATAATCAAACATTAGCGGTAATGATTCATATTCAAATGATCCTCATCTAATATTCTCCACATTAAAATTTCATATATCAATATCAAATCCATTCAATTCATAATTGGTTCCTATTATTCAAACTTTGGTAATGTTGTCTTAATTATTCAATCATTTAAGATAACAAATATCATTTACCTTCTGTGGTTCATTTACTTCCATCGGCACATTATCCATAAACCAGGTAATGATGGCTGGAGGCCTGGCACCAACAGCTCGACACGCTAGTTCAGCTTCTGTGCCAACTGACAAAGGTTGCTCCCGTGCTAATATTTCGACCAACAATGGTCGCACTGTAATAACAAGAGTAATTAATAGTGTTCCATAATACTCTAATCATTAACTTATTGTTTTACATCTCTATATAAGCCTACATAATGACCCAATTACGAGTATAGCATTAATTTATCTGTAGGATTGGATGATTTCATATAACATGGCAGACATTTTGACAAACGGGCACATACAAAATAGATACTGGCTTTCAGGTATCCGTTATTTTAGTATTACAGTACGTATTTATACAGTAATTAATGTCTAAATCAAAAGGTGACCCAAATTTCAACGGACGTTCTAAATCGGACGTTGTATTTCAGAGCACCTATCCACAAGGTATTAATTACTAGCATACTTTACGTATTTGGTGTCACAAACTTATTATTAGTCAACATTTCTACATTATAATGAGGACTAGTTATAAATATCATTGTTCTTTCACTTGGAAAATTTCACTTTAAGAATATGAAGCCAAGGCCACCATACTGAAAATATTTCTAGCCTTGTGTTTGATTTGGAGTTAATAAGAATATAGCTAGTTATTATTTACTGTCATTATTTAAAATAACAAGTTGTTAAATTATAATACACGGATCAATTAAAAAATATAAATTACTCAGTACCCTAATTATTTCCTAACGAGCCATTAATGTTACCAAAATCTCGAAATAAAAGCAACGAAATTGCTGTAATAATAATAATGATTGAATATTACAACATTGAAACGGAACTCGAATATAAAACGCACAAAATAACACCTTGTATCCTGTAAATGAAACCAAACACCATTTATCCATCCATTAGGGTAGCGACTCGAAGGTAATGACGGAGCAGCTGATCTTCGTTGAATGTTAAAATAATACACCTTAGCGTGCAGTGCGAAACAAAATTCATTATGGATTATATTATGATAATGGAGAATAATTTCCTGTTTTTCCGACGGGCCAATGGTGTTGTAGCAGAACAATGGGGGCGCAAATAAAAACTAATGGCGCTTCGTGCCGTGAAAGGACACAAAAGAATTCTGTAAGCCACAGTCATATCTGAGATAATCTCACGGACAGACATGCTGTCTGATATAGGTTAATCGCTGGGATTTACCTGTTTTTGTTTTGCAATAACATGGAAAGAGAGCTTGTAGTCAGGTGAATGCTAACTGTGAAGAGGTCGCAATAGGGAATTGCCGCTTTGCGCTTTGTTCTGTTGTCTCATTTATTGCGACATTTAATGCCGTTCTACTTGAATCATGAATATTAACTTTTGAAACATTGTAAAGAAGTTTTTATGAATTTATGACGTCTTGTGTTGAGGTGTATTTTGTTGGACGGGCCAATAATGTAGAAAAGTCTGATTTTGTAAATATCGTCAATATTTGTAACATACTTTTTATCTAAAATAGAATACCATCAGTTTGCGTTAACATTATAAAAGTCAGAAACTAACGCCGTCTCCCGTGTAGTATTTTGTATTTTATGTCTTAACGAAAAAGAACAGTGCCTCTTATTTATCTTCAATTTCATATCAAAAGCTCCGCTTTTTACATCTATACTGAATAAATAAAATAAATCTCTTTTTGTCAATTACAAAAGTTGAATCTGAAAACCAAAAAATATTCGAGCATTCCTTAACAGGATGAAATACGCCATAAAACCTCCTGAACAAACCATTCACAAAGTCACTTTGCCAATTTTTTGCTGCCTTCACTAACGATCTCCCGAGGTATTACCGTTGTCTCTTCGCGAACACGTATGAGATGACGTAGTGCCCTGTCACCGTTCATAATGTCTCTGCGCGGTTAGTTAGACAAATGCCCAAATATTAGTTAGTGGAACAGCTAAGTAAGGTCGCTACGTTAAGAAACTAAAGGTAACATTCTAGAAAGAAACATTGTGTGAGTCTGGAAAATTACTAACATAAAATATTGCTTATTTATTTGAATGTACTTCAATTTAATGTCAGAAGCCCCGAATGATGAGACTTACAATTTAATAATCCATGTATCCAATTACTGTCTTCATAAAAACATTTAATCCTTGTCTTGTTGTAGAATAATATGATGCTAAGTATACTGAATAACTAGTAGGTATAATCGTTACAAACTAAATTAAACTGCATCATCAATATTTTCATACGTCTTTCTCTTATCTATATGTACAATATTACATATTATATCTTGAAACAAATAAAATATTCTCAGACACCGTGCTTTACTAAGGGAATATTCAGATTACGCTGTGAGAAAGGTTGAACGTCAAAGGTTATTCTCTGTATAGCGGCCTTTCACCTCCACCCCGCAATAACATAAAGCGAATGTTAAGCGACCTGTCTCATGAATTATTGTTCTGGTAATTGGACGGGGATCTTATTAGTTACATCTTTCAATTTAACTATGCTTGAACAACTTTCTTGTTTCAACCGAGCGACAATTTACCAAAATCACAAGAGAAAAACCAGTGTATCTTGACATTCCCTATATTGATTTACGAGTTCTGTTTGCTTGGAAATCACAAATACGGGTAAATTGTTTTGGCGACGAGCACTATTCTGATATTATTGTCAGTTGAAAATACACTTTCAGTAATGTGGCTGCTTGGCTTTTTATGTTTTGAGAATAGCAAACGAGTTTGTATCGTACACTGTTACCTATATTACCATCGCATGGTATAAAGGTAAATTATAACGTAAAGTTAACAATGATATTTACGAAAGTAAAATTTTCACAGCTGTCCCCATATGCCAGTCGTCTAATAGAGACAAATCTTTTTACTAGCTATAAAACTTAGCAGCACCATCTCTCATTATTCTAACATTTTCAGGGACCGTAAAATCCAGCCTCACAATTCTCCATTTGTCCATATTAGCATACAATCTGTATGCTAAACGACCAACAGCAAAGTTAATCTGGTCCATTGCATTACGATGAGGAAACTTGAGTAACTTTGTTAATTACTTACGATATAGTTGTATTTGCACGTTAACTCTCATGGGAGGTACGAGCACAGTATTACTGGCTGTGCAAGTATATACAGCTTCGAAGTACTCTCTCTTTAGCTTGGGTATCCTTAGCTCTAATAGACTGAGACGTGATCCATCCTCCACTGGATCAAGCTTTGCGATTATCTCATCACCGCGCGACCATCTTAAACTGGGCATTGGTTTACCTGTAAAGAAATATTGGGTAAGTATCTGCATTTTTACTTGCTTTAACGGTGTGTGCTGTGTGAATCCATGATAGTTCAGTCAAAATAATCAGCCTTCCTTGGTATCATGCTAGAGACACCTGTGAGAGACACCCTCCGTTGTCTTCAAGACTAATTTAAATTACTTGTAACGATTATTATTGTAATGATGCATGCTGAATGTCATTAGATGACTGCTTATTATAAGCAGATTTACAAACCAATTCTTGGCTAAATTGACACTAAAAAAGATATCGAATGTGCTATTTATATTTTATTAAAATTAGGTAGATAGTATTATATTTAGTTATATATCAATAATCATAACGAGATTAATAAAATATGGATTATAATTAATTGAAAAGTTTCAATCTATTCAAAAATTTCTAGTAGGCACAATGTTAAAGCGGAGTTGATTAGAACTTAAGCTGTAACTCTTTTTTATTCATAAAATATCTGGTATCTTTAACAACTTCGTAAACTTTCTGATAAAACGCCGTAATTTTGTGCCACGAGTTTCATTAGTTTGTAAGTCTGTAATTAATAACAAAATAAACAATAATATAAGTAAGCAATTTTAAAAAATAGAAATTAAGTTTTTTGATTTTCTATTAGTAAAAAGTAAGTAGTATGAGTTTAGTAAATATCTCTCCACTGGGAAATTTATAAATGTAATATTCGATATCCCCACAAATAATTGTCTTTCAAGTTTACTGGAACATATAGCTGTGTTTTCTAATATATTTAATGTCTAATAACTTTACTACAGTCTCAATTAATGGTAAGTGGCGATGTAGCTTAGATTAGATAGGAAATTGCACTTCGTGTTAGCGTGTTCAACAACTTGTGTCGAATTTAAGTAATCAACCAATTAATTGTCTTTGCTCATAACATCAACTCCGCTCCGACTTAAGTCATAGGGAAGTCAACTCATGTAGACTTTATAGTCGTCATGGAGTATGGAGGTAAGGAGAAATGACTTATATAAAGGGAAAGTTAAAAAAGTCTCCAGCAGTAAGCAGTAAAAAATGACAATATGGCGGATATACTCAAGTCAGGTGATATAATTATAGCAGTTATTGACAGATTGAAGTTAAACAGTGATATTCCTGTATACCAAACTTCAAATAAATAATTCAGAATAAATAATTTCTTTCTTTCTTTCTTTCAAATGTTTACATAATCTAAAGCCTTGTTTCTACCGTGATGCCGTCTTATTTACGGTTACTAGTTTGACGGATTTTTTTTTCACAGCAGAGTTCTATATTCCTCCTTACTTCTATATTCTATGATAGTAGTGTTCTTCGGTTGAATTTTCAGTAGGATTTAAACCGGCTGCAGATTAGGTATACAATACTTTACGTTCGCATCGTCTTCGGTTGAATTTTCACTTCTTTCAAATTAGAAGTGAAAATTCAACCGCACAGCGCACAATATAAAGCTCTTATTCTGATGCTTCTATTAGTCTAGTGCCTTAGTTACCAAAGACTCGACGGGGGTCTACGTTGGCGTGACAAAAAATCAATTAATTAATTAACCAATCAATTCTTGTTTTTTTTTTGGAAAACTCTTAATTTTTGAATAACCTAAACTCAGCTGCAACGCAAAGGAGAATGCCCATTCAGTATGGAGAAATGTACTGACTTTAACATTTTTGTGTCTTGATAAAAATACCTTTATTTGATTATGTTATCTTAATAAATTACACATACTAACTTTAGTCAATGATAATACTAGGAAATAAGAGATTTTAAACAAAATTAATTTGTATTTAGGTTATAGTAAACTCAAAGTAATATGGACTCTATGAAGGCGTATTAAAGTCCATTGCGTATGTAATGTCGATCTTTTAAGTTTCAAATTCATTTGACAGTCCCCAATCACCATGTAGTTTGTAATGTATTATAATCTCAGAACACTATTACTCCTGGTTGATTATAATATTTTTCTAATTCATTTGACAGTCCCCTTACGTCATCTAGTTTGTTGTCATGGATTTAATATACTATAATGCCGGGTCCACACGCTTGGTGTTTGCCGCAAACACCAAATACAGCAAGCAACACCACTAACACCGATCACAATCACCCATTCAAACAGCGCATCCTCACATTTGTCGAACATGTCAGTCTATTCCAAACAGACGAACATGGCGGACGACGAACTTGTTGCAACGATTGCTTTTGGGTTGACCTTCTTTTACTTTAAATTAAAAATCAAATAAAAAAGAGAAAATCAAGGAAACGAAGACGTTGGTGGATGTTATGCCTATTTTTGTGATTCACATGTTTAGGATTTCAAATACATGGCTCATTTTGATATGCTTCTAAGAACGTTAGAATTATATCTTCAGATCAATCAGTCATTGTTTTTTCTATTTTAGCACAAAGACTAGATTCTACGTCCGCTTCCCTCAAGCTCTCGTTTAGTAATGATTGTTACCAAGTGTTTGGACACAACGCAAACTGTTTGCCGAACATCCTTTGATTTGTGAAGGAAAACCGACAACGATGCCGATCACTGGCGAAGACAAACACCAACAGGCAAACAGAAACAAACACCTATCCACATGTTCGTGTTTGTTGTTTGCTGTTTGCCATTTTTTGCCAAGCGTATGGACCCGGCTTAACTGTTGTATCATAATTATAATCGAATCAATGCAACCTATTGGCCCGAAGGATCTTAAAATATTCCTGATTGGCCCTTATCCAAACATAAATGGCCCAATGGTTTTATTTTGTAAAACGGAAGTAAAGTTACTTATTAATTTCAGAAAATTATACCTAATAAGGATTTTTCAGGAAATAGGGTAAAATACTTGAAATATTTTAATTAAATTTTTTGTCCAAAAATCATTTTGACACAATTATTTTTTTAAGAGTACTGGCTATGGGCATTCTCCTTTCCATAGTTAAATCTGATCTTCACATTTTTTGTCGAGTTTTGGCAGCATAGAAATGTAGCTGCAGAAGGTCTGAGAAACTCTGGTTTAGTGTCTTAGTGGAGCTGTTATCAAGTTAGTGTATTATTCCGAAAATCCAGTTGACCAAATCAGTGGAATAGTGACCCCTGCATCAAGTCTACAGCATCATTGTGATATGTACCTTATATCTGCTTAATAATAAACAGCGGACCTATTAAGAACTTTTATAAAACCATTCATGTTCCAGGCAATTCATTTATCGGGCTTTGAGTGACGTATGAATGACTAAAAAGGGTCACATGACCGCTTTGGTAATGCTAAATTGACGTTTACACTGGAAAATGGCTGGAATTAAGAGTTCATAACCGCCAGGACTCGTACTTGTCCGGTCTTCACGATTTGAAGAGAACGAAAAACCATAATACTCATACATATACGATGTAACGATGTGTCCACTAGTTTTACCTCCACTTACAACACAGGTAAGTTTGAGACTCGTATCCTCGATGTAAGGCCCAGCTATGCCGATCAACTCTTTATCTCTCTCGTCGAATATCTTCGGCTTTTCCGGCAACTCTGAAACAACCAACAGTGCGTCGTTGCGACTTTAATATATCTTATGTGTCACTATTGGCAAAATTACTTTTTTACGTCAAACGATTCTAAATTTTGAAGCACTATCGAATTCAAAAAGTCTCATGTGTACGACGTTTCCATTGTAATTTATTGATTTATTATTAATTTATTGAGGAGTTGAGGTCTTAAAGTCACAACAAAGAATGACTAAATGGTTGCTCATTATAATTTTACTAACGAAGTAGTAAATATTTATTAAGAATAGCCTAAATAGTTGCAGGTATAATGTTGGTATTGTAAGCAAACAGTATATATAGTTATAGGTATGGTATAGGCAGTATATAGTTGTATTGTTAGAGAGCGTGTACTTTATATTTAAAATTTTAACAAAAAAATCGACTTCAAATTAAGTATATCCTTACCAATAATACTAAAAAAGAATCATCGAAATCGGCTGGCGTGATATTGAGTTACTCGTCCATTTGTCGCGCACATACTTAATGAAAATTTAAGACTTAAATTGTTTTCTCGTGGATACCATTATAAGATCTCGAAAAAATTTAAGTTGAACCAAATGACAAGTACCAGCTTTCGATTAAAAAAAGAATCATCAAAATCGGTTCACCGAGTCGAAAGTTCTGAGGTAACAAACGTAAAAAAATACTGACGAATTGAGAACCTCCTCCTTTTTTTGAAGTCGATTAAAAAATAAATGTGTCCTTATTAAAATTATTGTTACAGCTTTTACAATAAACATTTATTTTTATTTTTTGTATTAATATAACAATGAAGTGGAATTGTTTATTTTAAATGCTGCCACTTACAGGCTTTAACAATAATATAATAATATCGTCCCCACGTTAACTTTTATAGTAGACAAAACACAAATTATCCTGAGTTTAATAATAAATAAACGTCGACACACATTCCTACGATACCCGAGGTCACATGTTTGCCCCTGTGGTATAAATAAATACATAAAACCTTCACAAATGGCAACATTGATTTGCACACACACTCTCTCATCCCAAACGCGTATCACCGTTCCGTCGTGTGTAAAAAAAACCTTAGACCACAGACTTAGATAGAGATAATATTGTACGTATGTAAAAGATTAACCCAAATATAATTATTGTAGGTAGCTTGCTGCTCATGTGGTTAATACAATGTAATCTCTATAAATTTATTATTATGATTTGAAACGAATAACCATTTGCTTTGCGTGGAAAATCCTATGCCTTGTATCTGTGCTCAAAAAATGTTATATTTGTGAATGGACTGTAATAAAACTAATACAAAATGTTACTCCAAACAACTAGTTACACAACACCAGAAAGAAAATGGCATCGAAATCAGTTAAGCATTGAGAATAGCTTGAAAAAAACATCGATTATTTACAGTTATATTAAATGCATGACATTGATACGATAATAACTTTAAATACGCAATTTAAATACACAAGTGACCTACATACATTGAAAGAAGCAATAAGTTGAATCCAAAAAAATTTTTTTTTTTAAACGCTTTTATTTCAATTTTTTTTTTGCTTTTCGTGTATTGTCATCGGAAATACACATGTCTGCCAAATTTCATCAATTTTCATTAAAGGGAAGTCATTCAAATTAACGTTACAAGATTTGATCCTCCGAAGTGAAGCTAAATATAAACCTTATTGCCGTGTAAATAGAGTAGCATTTTGATCGATTTGATGCGTTGATCCACCGAAGTGAAGCTAAATAAAAGCGTTTAATAAAAATGCCGTTCAATTTCACGCCAATAATTTCCACCTTTGAACCAAGTTAATCCAATCACGTGACTTACAGAGAAAACGAGCTGGATTCCTGGTACTAATGTTTCTACAGACCTCATCAAACTAAGTGGTGCTAAGTCCGGCTGCAATTGCTCTTTGAGTAACATTCCACCTTAAAAGCTGAGCGAATAGCGAGCGAGCGTGAATAAAAAACTAAGTAAGATATTTTCCTTTACAACATTCAGCTTTATAAGCGATAAGGTTAGCAAATGTGTTTGCAGTGCCATCATCTCCTGCCATCCATGTGCATCTAGAAAAAACATAAATTTTTTTCATCTGGTAGGACAACACGTCCTACTCGTATTTTCCCCATAATAAAGTTAGTCCACTACTTTCGGGATACCCTTATAATGCCCGCTACTAAACACGCCAATTTTAGATCAATACTACAAAACAATTCTAACAACAAGCTAGCTGGGCAGTCGATGAAATGCTAAACATCTTTATCGACTTATTAATATTATTGAGTTATATCTCAGTTTTTTTTATGGAAATAGCCGGCAAACGAGCTGACGATCTGGTTCGTAAGAATAAGTTCGATAATTACAGATGCATACAAGATACAGCACAAAAGGAGTGTCGCAAGAGAAGGTACATCTTGGCTGAAAAATCTTTACCAGATTTATAAGAATATCGACGAATTAAGATTATTTAGATATGCTGCAGGATCACTAACCTTCGGTAGAAGATCGCACGTCAAGATGAAGATAAAGTCACGGTCACGTTTAAACATATTTTTTTAAACATAACGTCTATATATTTTAAATATGCCTTCATTACTTCAAATGTTACAAAATCACTAGATTACTCAAATAATAATTTTGTGTATAAAAGTTAAAAAAGATCTTACATTATATCGTTTTCAGAATTCAGTCGGCAGTCGTACAATTTAGAAATCATTTGTTATTTCAACGGTGTTAATTCTATAAAGCAATGAAGCGTAATGGAATTGGATCTGTGTTTCAGTTGGAAAATAAGTTTATCGGTTTTAAACGATAAATTGAGTTAGATGTTGATAAAACAAATATAAGAGATTGAAGTGAATTCTAGTGAATTACTTCAACTCCAGTTATTTGTTTTTGCGCTTAGTTTTATTGCGATATTATAAGTAAAGTCGTATTTCTTAATTTTATCAAGAAGTGTACTTATGTATTAATTTACAGTATTTCTAATTTGAAGTTGGTTTTTTGTTCTGTTTATCATAGTATTTGCTTTACGATGAAAGCGAACGGTTTTAAGATTATTTATAGTTGTTGATTTGACAGTATCAGTAGATATTAATTAAGTTAGAATTACGAATTTTTTTTTAGTAAATGAGAAAACTGCCACTTAAAAAAATTTACTATTATTTTCTGTGGTAAAATTGAAAGGTTTATTGAGCAACATTCGTTTGTTACAATTCTTCGTGTTAATGGTCATTATTGTTAGGGAACATACCAAAACCACGTGCCTGATTTAGGGGGGGAGGGGGGTCTTCAAAACACCACGATTGGTCACAGAGGGGAGGGGGGGGGTTTAGGTTTTTATCACGTAGTCAATATTTAAGCAACTATTGCGCCACAAAGTCGTCAAATAAAAGCAGAATTATTATTTTTTAACTCTGTTTCTGCAAAAAAGTATTGAAAACCGTATTTATCAATTACCACGTGAAAACTAGGGGGGAGGGGGGGTCTTCTCATATACTACGGATGGTCACGAAGGGGGGGGAGGGGGGTAAAAAGTTGGAAAAAATGGGTTACGTGGTTTTGGTATGTTCCCTTATAAGTGCACGAAATAATTGTTTTAAGTATTCAATAACAGCCCCTTATGTTATTACTTTGAAAATAACTGGATTTTTATACACGTTACTCGTTGGTCGTGCCAATGTGTATGCGACGCGAGTCAATGTGTCGGCACTAAATGGCGTGAAATAATGGCTCGGGCTGTCCCCTGCATGTCAACTTGCCGCTTAAAGCAATGTGGGCTCCAAGTTATTGTGTCGTTATTCTTGCAGTATTGGAAATTCTTCTGTCCTCGTTTTAGGAATATATCACCAGTAAATTGAAAAAAAGCTATGTTTGGAACAATAAATAACCTAAGCGCTTTGAACACTTTAATAGAAATGCTTTAAGTCAATTGTTATTATTTGATTGAGCTTTTAAAAAAATAGGCTTAAGTGTTCTAATTAAATATTCGTAGCCCATGAAAAGCACCCAAAATTTGAGGAAAGCTGTCATTCTCCTCATCGCGGTTTCGACGGAAGCGCTCGTACTTCGATAAGTAGGTATTCACAGCTAGATATCTTCCATCAATAGCAAGTGTTGCAACTTCTATAACGTTTAGAAGTAACAGGAGCTTCATAATATTATACACATCCACATTAGAATAAAATTCTATCGCATTCGATCTTAATTGTCACTTTCCCTCAAATATATTCATATAAAATGTTTCCAGGCCCCGCATACCATTTAGACGCAACTCGGTGATAAATTTGAGGCACACAAGGTGGGGACTCCATAATTGAGTTACCCTACATTAAACTTTTTCCTCGGACCTTATATTATATAGCTAAAATAAAAGGTTGCTAGAATCACCCCAACACAAATTACTTTGGACCCAAAGTAATCTCATTATTGTTATTGTGATTTTCAGGAAAGAACGTTCTTCACTCGAAATATAATGAGAGTGATATCAAATAAACAAATGAAATGATTATATTTACTAAATTCGACAGAGTCAACACGACTTAAGGTCAAAATCTTCAGTTATCCTATAACTTATGTTATGGCTAATACCTATAGCCATTGTTGGTTATTCAGGATTACAGGGTCCTCATACGAAATAATAACGAAGAAAACTTTCCATTCTGCTTTGGATTCGATGGAGAGGCGTGCGAAGAGGCTCATTGCTGACCCAAAACTGCTTCAGATCAATTTGCAAAGTCTCGAGCACAGGCGTAGAGGTAGCCAGCCTCTCGGTTTTCTAAAGGCACATTTTGGAGAGTATGCGCAGGAATTATTTGAATTAATTCCCCCTTCCCCGTTCCTCCGTCGAAAGAAACGACGCGTGGTGGGTATCCACCCTTATGTCGTGAATATCCCGCCGGTACGGACGACACGGTTTGCATCGTCATTCATTATGCGCACCGCTAAGGATTGGAACAGCTTGCCTGCGTCTGCGTTCCCGCCAATCTATGCACGTCATGGGTGACTTCAGAAAATACTAAATAGGCTTTTATTAAGTAAGTGCGCTTACCATCCTGGACCACATATCCACTTACCATCAGGTGGGATTGTGGTTAAGCATTAAAAAAAGAACTGAGTTAGTCACCAAACTACTCGTCATGTTCAGGTTGGGGACTTGAGAGCCAGTTCTTTCTTTTTATCTTTTTCTTCTCTCTTTCTTGGCCGGCAACTCACCTCAATAATAGGCGACAATAGCCACTTAATATCTGGTAGTTTATTACCTCGTTTGTCAGTCATTTCCATAAAAGAAACTAATGTAACATTTTATTGTAACCCGTAATCACTAGGTTGGTAACCATATAAATATAATATATATTCAGTTTTATCTGTTTGTAGCGATTTCCTTTCTGGGGTAGACGAGTGTATTAGACGAGGAAATCACACATCATGTATGTGCATAATACCAATAAATCTAATGATAAATCCCATACAATACATTGTACAAATAATAAAGTCTTCCAAAACACAATGAAATAACAATACGTTACTCAAAATATAACAGCTACTTAAAAAATCATAGAGAGTATTGAAAACGAAGCCTCTAATTACCTACGCACTTTATAATACGAGCACGAAACGCAAATAAATCAACTCAATAATTAATAACCTTTACTGACACTGCACATCTGTTACATGCGTCCCGTTGCTAACTCATAGTTTTGCAAAGATGTTTCTTCGTCAAAGTGTAAACTAAAATTTAAATTACTAGTATTTGAAACACATTGTAGGTATTTGAATGAGAACTGGTAAAATATTTTTATAATAAGTATAAATGTGTTTTTATTAGAAAGTGCGAAGTGTGACAGGCCTGGTTTTACTCTAAAAATTCGATTGCTAAGTGTAACCAAATGTCAGACAAGTACATTGCTGTGCTCTAAACATTGTCTTATTAAAGTGCAAATTCGAACATGACTCGAATCTAGTTAATAGTATCAGGCGTTACTTTGCGGAAATCCATTAATTTAGTATTAGTCTACATTGCATCAATCCGCGGTTATCATGTTAAACAAACAAAATACAAAGAAACTTTGCGACTAAACATCGTAGAGTCAACTTACCCTGATGATACCCCGTTTCGGGTTCGGTATGTTTTTTGATATATTATATAGTTTTAATTATTGTTGTGCATGTTTCCGATGTGGGAGAGAGGGAAATGCCACGCATGCCTTAGAGTATATACCATCATATATGTTAACCGCGGATTGTTGCAAAGTAGATTAATACTAACTTAATGATTTAAATTAAAAACTTTTCATTTGAAACGGTAATACCAAAATGTTAACTGTAGAAATAAATAAAGTATAAAGATTTAGTAAAGTTGGCTCTATAAACAAAAACTAAAAAAGTTATAATGCCAGTAATAATGGTTAAATTGGCGGGTGTCCAAGCCAATATGTCAGATACTTGAACAAATGGTCAATTGCAGCGTTGTCAGACTTAACTGAATAATGGCTTAATTATTTTAAGGGTATTAGTATCACTTAGTTCCTTTTTTTGGTGTTTCAATCAATTTTATCTTATAGTGATCTTAAATTAATCAAGTTTAATGAAAATATTCTTATGCATATGAAGCAGAAAGGGTATTCTAGGTTATTGGTTATTTAATAATATACCTTTTAATTTGCTTTATGATATATATCCAGTTCTCCTACAATAACAATCTCTACAACCACCTGATCAATAATAATCGAATCCCATAGAATGTCCTACGTATGTACATATGTTCCAAATATATTACATATTCCTTATTCTAAATATTTAGTTTTTCCACATGGCTTTTTGTATGACAGCATCTGCATCGGCCGATCGGCCGATTGTACCAAAGAGGTCGCTTGCCGACACATATATTATATATCCAAATTATTACATTCTGTTTGAATTTAGTATTGATTATGGTCTAGATTGGAAAGCCGATACTGTTTGGCTTAGTTCCGATACAGGGAACCAACGCAATTTATGTTGCGGCAGACTGTAGAGTCAGGTGACTTGGCAATGTAAATTATTAAGCGTAGAACACATTTAAATGCAACCTAGGACAATGTTTTTCTCCTTCGTTTTCTTATCTATACTAATATTATAGAGAGGAAAGATTTGTTTGTTTGCTTTGAATAGGCTCCGAAACTACTCAACCGATACGAAAATTTTTTTCACTGTTGGGAAGCTACACTATCGCCGAGTGACATAGGCTTTATTATAGTATCAAAAAAATCAGGGATCCTTAATAAAACTCCAATAATGTAACCCAAGGTGTAAAAAATAAAGAAAACTGAAGCAAAGCGAGGGCGGTTACTCGTATAATACCTATAAATAGACGACGAACGGACCGACTAGCTGATGGTAAGTACCTCTTCTTTGTTTCTGTCTCTTCGGTACTGGTAATAAAACAAATTTCATATCATTCTGTCTCTCCAGTGAAAAGGGGTTAATGTTCAAAATCGTAACTTTACAGGAGAAGCAAACAACGCTCCGCGCACTAAAAGTTGCACATAATAAGTAGAAAATATTTCTGCGTTGATATCTCATTAAACATTATAGTAGGACCTGAATCAAATAGATAACCTGTGACCACACATTACTCTATATTTGGCGGGGAGATAGGCAGTAAGGCAGGCTACTCGCTCAATGGACCCACAGTTTGGCTTCGCTCCGAAACAAGCACATAAATCCACTTTGGACAACAAGTTCAGGTGACATATTATGTTACTAGAATAGAATCCTATTGTAATCCTTCCATTAGCCCCCCGGTTAACAATAAAATATGAAATTTTGTGTTTTTGTGGAACTGCTACAATAGTGCTGATAAAAACATTCGTAAGCGTCAAAATTAGCAGTTTCGCTAGCTTAGCTTTTCCGTTACAAATAAATTATGGTTACCTTACAAGAAATACTTAAACAAGTGTTTTTTTTTTTAATACATTCAGCAACTCATCAATGTAACAATTTTGGACTTAGACCGTCCATAATTAGTTATTGTTGGCACACATTGGAGAATCTCAACATTCAGGAATATAGGATGACATTCTGTTAGTTAAATCGATTTTCCGAAGCGAAGCGTAAATTATAACGTCTCACAATACTTTACTTACAAATATTGTAACTTACAAATATTGTAATTTCTAACGTAATGTTTTGTACAGTCGATTTTAGATTTTCATGAACCACATAACTTATAACAATATCTGATGTACTCTAGTAAATGGCACAGAACTATTTGCGCCAAAGAGTAATAAAAAATTCCTAGATTCATAAAATAAATCGTAGATAACGCAACGCAGGTGAATCGCATTTTTTTGATATTAAAGTAATAAATCATACACGTTTATTAACATAAGGTTTATATTATACATTACTTTCATAGATTCAGTTCAATGGTTCTGATGAATTTGCCAAATGTAAGTAAACAATTCGTTTATGAATACAGATTGCAATTATGTGAAAAAAAATTGATAGTGCTTCACAGAAAGTAATTTTTGCTTAGTTGCGGCTACGTATAGTATAGTTTATGTTTTTAATTGATAGCTGTAACTATTTTAGAGATTTTGACAAAGAAACCCAAGTTTTTTTATTATTTTCTGAGTTTTTGTGATTATCAAGAAAAAACCCATAGAAAACATGGAAATAAAATATATTTTAGGATTCCAAAGTAAAATCGGAACCCTTATAGTTTTTTCATGTCCGTACGTCTGTACGTTCGTCTGTCCGTCCAGCCGTCTTTCCGTCCGTCCGTCTGCCCGTCCGGCCGTCTTTACGTCCGTCCGTCTATCCGAAGCAAAGCGCCGATACCCTTAGTGCTGAAAAGCTGTAATTTGGCATGGATACATATTTATTTAAACTCCAGAATCGTAGAATAAAATATTTAACAAATATATTTTTGAGGTAACGTGAGGATGTTTTTTTTTTGTTTATATTTATGGAAACTCACTTTATACTTCCCCCGAGTTCAATATATTTTATTTTAAATTCCCTAGAATGATAGCAAAGGAGTACAGTTCTATTTATTTAAAGTCAATCGCAAATAAAGAAAATAATTGTAACTTTTGCACGGTTTATTTTAGCTGTGGTATTAATTTCAGAGATCCTCCGACACAGCTGCTACGTTTGGTTCCTGTTTATTTATCACTATTTCCTCGACAACCAATTAGTTAAAGCTGAGGTTTAATACAAGATTTATGGTACTTCGAAAAGTTCGAGGTAATTTAAATGCATCGGGATATAAAAAATCGGTATATTGATTTAAAGGCATTTAAACGTATATTTTATCATTATTGAAAACTTAGGCAGGTTTATCAAAATATCAATATTCAACTGTAAAATAAGGCTAGTAAAATAACCTTGCAACCCAAATAAAATACTTAGCCGCTATCGGTAACTTACTTTTTAATAATAACTCACGAACTTTTATGTGAAAACTCCTAGAGTATTTCACTAGCATAGATCTAGAGCTCTTAATAAAAAGTTGCTAAGTTAAAGTTGCTTATGCATGATAAAAACCCTATTAATCTTTCGCTTATCTGAACCGCGATAAGCGTCAATCCACACTATCCTATCTATACCGCTTCGGTGAACTCACAGCTTAGGAAAAGGTTTGACGACAAAAGATTTATTCAACTAATTTCACGTGCTTTTATCTTTCATTTTCCATTCCTTTTATATAAATTAAGTTCTAGTCAAGTTCTACTTTGACGACCCGTGTGGCGCAAGGGTCCTAGGTTCGATTCCCAGTGAGGCGGAAAGAATGATAAGTTTGAATTTCTGTTTTCGTTCTGAGTGTATGTGTCCTTGTCTTTGTGTATTGTCCATGGCACCCACGACACAGGGAATCCTAATGTGTTCCAGATAGTAAGTGGCTATTGTCGACCATTAATAAATCATGGAGTCAATCGTAGAGTGCTTGTGCATTATAATACCGAACCTCAGGTTTTTTACTACAGTATTTAACAACATTAGTTGTAGTTAGTATTAAACAACACGTAATAATGCCTTAAACGACTATAAAATAGGAGAAATTATTCGTGAAATTGCATCTACTTGACGTCCAGATTGTTAGCGAGTGTAGAAAAGCTTAATTTACTTGGTAACTGTGCTTATTCTGTAGAGAATTTCACTCATTGCGTTTCTTTACTGGGATATTTTTTGCCTGTTTTAAATGGAAGAACAATTCAGTTAAATGGCAGAAACATGGTGCTTTAAAATGAATTGTGTAATACAAAATTGAGTAAAGTAAATATAAAACAGACCCAGATGGGCCCATAAAAGAATTATGATATTGATACTGTAATAAACATGATGCATTACTTGTCATCCTTCAGTTTGTAATAAAATATTCATATTTCCGAATATTATTTCAAAACTTTGGGATGGTATTATTTTCGTTCCCAGTTAATATTTGTTATTCGTTATCATTTTATTCATTAAATCGATCAATTTATATTATATTGTTTTAATATATCGCAAAATAATGAAGAATATTGTGCTGTTTTTCTTTGGAAATACTTGCTCTTATTAACATTTGCGACTGAACGATATGTATGTGGCCATGGTCGATCACTTATGATTGACAAATCTTTTAAGAGTTTTAGGTTAATCATACTTAGCTTTGATATATCCAATATTCACTCAAAATTTTATTGACTCCACGCCCGATTGTTATGAAAGGTTTTATCGTTATCAATACTAGATATCACTAATTCTAATCAATACTAGAAGGCAAATATTTCATCAAGACACACACTCGTATATACATATAAGGGTTAACTTAAATAATTTAAAAAGCACTTGAATTAAATACCTAGTAAATTTTTGCTACTAAAAAGTATAACTTATAGAAGTTATACTTTTAAGTAGCAGAAACCTTGATAACTCTTCACTAAAGCGGGAACAAGTAAGTAAAACAATTTACTTCAAGCAACTTTGTTGTTGAGACAACAGTTTTAATAGTCTAGGGTTCACGACATTTACAAATGAGATGTTACATCCAGGCCCATAAGGATCGTAGCCCTATTTTGAACAACTTAATAGTTCAGTCAATGTTTCGAAAGATGCTGCGTTGATGATACTTTGAATTAAGATGTAACAAATTTGAAGTAATAAAGTAAAAAAAAATGGTTGTCTGTAAAGTCGGTTAACGGACGGTAGTTCAACATGACAACGTCATGACAAAACATTGATGAAATGATTGTATACTTTTATTATAGATAAAATTGAATAATTTTAATTAAATTACCATTATTTTGTATAGGAAAAGTAGTGAAATGAAATCTACATTTTGATTCATAAATTAACTATGCGGCAAGAACCGAACGCTTCGGCCGATCGTAGCCGATCGTGCCTCGCTATCGCTTGTTCCGCGCTCTCGCTCGCGGAACGTGACAGTGAGTCATGATTTTTCGTGCGTGCACCCGGCGTTCATCGTTTTAATAGACGTTGTCACGTCAAAGAAAAACTATTAAAAAATGTCCATTGCCTTCACTGGCCAAGTGGCTTACTGGCCACTACTCTATCGCCATGCATGAGTATCTAGTCCATTGGGAATTTGGGACTAAACTGAGAGTAGTACAAAACCAAGCGAACTCCAACAGGAGGGACTTTTGCCATAGACTCGTCCGTAAAGGCCGCTAGGGTCAACAACAACAGAATTGTCCATTCGAAAAAAATAATGATTGATGGAGCCTATTAAGCACAAACTACACATCCACACTATACCTATTGCTGTTTCAATTTTAAAACTGTTAACTACAATTTACCTTTCACATCCCAACAGAAATAGCAGCTGCATATCTAAGAAACTCAGTGGAAGTTTGCATTCAGATGCGAATACGAAATAGCGACGATAAATTTTAAATGAAACCCGCTGCGCGTGAATGACTGATCGTCCATTGTGCCTCTTTAATGCCACAAATTCGAACTCAGCGAGAGTGGGACTGAATGAGTGATTAAAGAAATGTGGAACGGTTTATGCAATATTTTTTCAAATCAGATATGAACACAAAAAATACTTCATCTCATGGACATGTATTTAATGTGAGGATGTTATCAGAAAGAGTGTGTTCCAGTGAAAAGGCGTTTTTAGTTCACGAAATGATCAAATTTTATTTACGCACTCAGCAGAAATCAACGAACAATTAGTACAGTAATACTTAAGTTACGCGTGGGATATGCACCTTTTAATGAGTTATTAACAAGTTTTAATGTAAAATTTTGTGCATCTTATTGTAACTGTATAGCTGGCAAACAAACAGAGCGTTGCAACACAAGGGTTACCACTAACAATTGTTTAGAAGAAAACTGAACTATGAAAGAAATAAAAACAGACAAAAAATGTAATACGTAAATTCTAAATTGTCATTAGAGTTTTTGACTTCGCCGATGGAGAATCTTTTTTCACTGAACTATTGCTAAGAATTTAACTTCATGAGGCTAATTTGATAGAAAAAATTTATGGTCAATGGATCTCATTAACACTGCAAGATAAGGTAAGTTCGTTTTTGAATTCACTGATTCACCAGTATCCAAAATAGAAAACCAGAATCATACACGGTTCTATTAATTTATGAGTAGGAACTTGAACTACCGTTTTTAAAACCGTGGGAAGTTGGCGAATTTGCACATAAGTAGCGTGTATTATTTTACGCCACTCATTTGCAATAATAAAACTAGCGCCCAACTATGAAAAAGATATTGGTCCTAATGATGAATAACTTCATACTACTAACATTATTATATTAGTAGTATTAGTAGTAATTATATCATAGTAATTAAACTGTTTTTAAACTCTGTTTTTAATTCTTCCACGCAAAAACTACTGAACGAATTTTCGTGAAATTTAGCACACTGTTATGTTCACGCAATTATTGTTTTTTCTGACGCGGTTTGAGGGTGTCTGCAAAATCTACGGTTGGCGGGCGGTAGTCCGTGCGCGGGCGCGAATCGACACTCCAGTCAGAAATCGGGCCCTCTCTCGTTCGGTACTCGGCGCACAAATTTCGGCTTCGGTTGTGAATCTACTTATTATAATATCAGTTTACGGCTTCAATAGAAGAATTCTACAGATAATTCGGTGCAGTGAAGGAGTACAGAAGAAACATCACGTTCCGATCGGCAACGTCGGCTCCAGCCTCCAGCCAAGGTGAGTGGATACCTTTCTTACTGTGTTGGGGAGGCAATATTTGCGTTGAACAGATAAATAGAAAAACTAGGATCAGACCAACTCAACCACTAACTATCGAAGGCATCATCAGCACCCAAACAGTTAGGTCATGATCTGGAATAACATAAAGTTATTTAATATGTTAATACCATGAAGACAATCCTATTAGCAAGCGATAATAATAATCTCAGCCGCAACTTAAGGAATGCAAGCTTGCAAACCAAAATAGCGCAGATTAATTATTTTAAATGAAATTCGCTCCGTACTGCTGCGAGTGAGTGATCGACTATTGTGCCTTTTATTATAACTGTAACTTTGAATTTAAATAACGCGAGAGATTTTAGAACTATTCAAATATTTTAAACCTATGATTTGTGTAAAATAAAGATTATTATTATTATTATTATTAAAAGATCTGATTGGTTCTACGCTTGGTTTTACGATGAACGATGAATAATGAGAGATGAATAATTAGATGTATAACGAGATGCTAAGACGACAGTTCATTATCACTAATAATATATGATCCCCGAGTTTTCTCATCACGTACGTACACATTTAAATTTTAACATACCTTTAAAAGCTCATAATACTGTATAAATTTCGTTAAGATTGAATTTCAATACCTTTAATATTTTGGCTGATTCTTTATTTATTTTATTTATTTATTTATTTTGTACACACATAAATACATAGGAAAAAAAATATTTAAAAAAATTTGTACAAGGGCACTTCTTATTCCTATTTGAAATGTCTTCCAGAAGGCCCGTTAGTGGAGAGGTGAACAAAAGATGCAAACTTAGTGCGTACAATAAAATTATAGTATATAAACCAATTAAATAAATATTAATAACGAGCAAAGAAAAATAATAGTGATGCTACCATCAGCTTCTGCCTGATATTTATATACTGATATATACTTTATAGCATAATAAAATATAGCCTATTACACTCAGGAATAATGTAGCTTTATGTCGGTGAAATAATTTTTGGAATCAGTTTAGTAGTTCCAGAGATTACTTCCTATAAACAAACTTTACCTCTTTGTAATATTAAAGTACCCTTGGATCTTATTAAATTTACAAGACGTATCAATTAAGTTTGTGTTATTACGTATACCTAAAATGTAAATAAAAACTCCCATAAAATTGAAGTAATTATTTGACACTCATTTGAAAAACTTAATGAGGTCAACACTCCCATATCCAACATCATAATAAATAAAAAAAGCCTTTTATTCTATGCATTCAATGAAATTTCTTAATTATAACAATAAAAATTCAGTAAAAATTCAATTCAATAAAAAATCGTATAAAAATTCAATAGAGATGTTGACTAATTTTAGGACTCAAAGAACAATGCCCAACTGCCATACATCGTTTTATTTCATTTTCAACTTTAGCGTCTTAAAATAAAAAAAAAATCTAGAAATCGCCGCTTTAATTTCTGAGCTTAGTTAAATAAGAATTTTCAGCAGACACACCCCAGAACCAAAGTATTTTGAGATTGAATTCATATAACCATTGAGTCACAGAGTAGGGGAGACTTACGGCTGCCTGTAATTTTTACAATTATTTTATTCTGACTTTTTTTTGATTGACAACCGGATATGGAAATTTGACATCATCACATTTGTCATACCAACATTTATAACGAAATTCTGTCTATAATATTGGCCAGAAGTCTCCATTTATGTTGCTTGATACAAGCTATGTATTGAAATGAGGGCCCGAATGAAAATTGACATTGTTGACATCATTGTTATTATAGTCAATTTCATCACTTATTAATAAAATTATTTTACGCTGGGTAATACGGGTATAGGTATTAATTTTAAAATACGTAAAAAAATAATTGAATTGCTTCGGTATAACTAACGTTTTAAGACGCTAACAAAATAAAAAATAATTTTTTGGCATTGTTCTTTATTTCATAGATAGAACCTCAATATTCACGAAAAAAATATTATAAAAATAACAATATTATAAATCCAACATCATAACGTGGTAAAAATATTCACGTCTAAAATATCGGCGATAAATTTTATTTCAAACTCATTCGGCTTGACGGCGCACAATGAAGTGAGTTCATTTTATCGACGCGACAATGTTTATAAAATGATATTTAACTACATGACAGTATCACAATATTACAATGACTGAACATTGTCGCTGTGAGTCGTTTGTAGTCAAAATTGCTTGGGTTACAGCAAGCCTGTACTTTTATGTATTCTGTGCCGCAAGATGAAAAGTGTTTGGTTACCTACGTAGTATAATGTATATTGTGATTTGGTTTCTGATTACTACGTATTACGGATGGGACGTGCCCCATACCCCGTGTGGTGCCGGGTTCAGTTCATAGAATAACACCACTCCTACTTCTTCCTGGGATGTCGTAAAAGGCGACTAATAGGATATTCCAGGAGACGGGCAGCAGCGTCTCCCTTCGGCCCAATAACATCTACTACGGTTCTTCTTATCCAAGGATAAGTCCTGATGGTTCCACAAAAATCTAGACAGACTTCATTCTGGCACACAAATGGCACATATTTATTGATGTGTCTGTGATCAGCAGGTTCAAAACCTGCAAAATCACCGCCTTTTAAGAGACACATTAAATATCAACCTGAAGCTGGAACGGTCACTTCTAATGAGGTCTACCAATATTTGTCTGAATCCAGGATCCAAAAACTTTCAACTTGAGCTGCAAAACCATTTTGCGTGCCTAGAATCGTGCACGTCAGTGGACGAGTTTAAAATCAGGATGGTAACCATGAGGTAGGGTCAAAGTATTTCAAGACCCACTCTAATGGTAGATCTCAGGTTCTCTCAAAACAAACTCTCGAGAGATCAACGAGAACTTTTAACGAGGTGTAATGCCTCGTTCAAAATTCCTTGGCTGGCAGATGCATTTTTCTTTTAAATTTTTAAATCTTGACAGTTTGGTTTGTTTACGAAAATGCATCTGTCAGCTGGGCTTCCAACAATATGGGAGGATCTGCATAAAGATCATTTTTATATTACTTAATAATAATAATAATTCGTTGCTTGTTTAAAACAGTTAGCTACTCTTACGTTAGTGCTGGCAATTACAGTGCCCTCCAAAAATTTGAAATACGCCTTATTATTGCACTTTCCTACCCTGCCCTGAGAGTGAGTTAACAGCTATTACTTGTGAAGGATCTACACCCTTGCAAACTATGTGGGCAGTCTCCGACTTAGAGGGTATACCGATACAATTTTTACAATTACACTATTCTTAATTCAAATTTATTAAAATTTATTTTCTATTTTTTAGTTGGTTTTTCTATAAAAGCATGTTTTTTAGTTTTTATTAAACTATGTATTATTTATTGTTCATTTTTTGTTTGATTTTTTGAAATGAAACTTAAGTGCTCTGCCAGTCAACCATTTACATCTTGTTTTCCAAAGCTGGAGTCAAATTTCAGTTGCAAAATCGCAAATCAAATGTTTGCACCAACTCATCACCAACACTTCCAATTCAAGCTCAGTAGTCTCAGTACCCAATCAGTTCGCATTTAAACTTCATTCGTGATCATGAGAGAAATACGTAGTAGCTTTTACCGATACTGAACGTGCAGTTCAAGTTCCAACTTCTTCAGCTAATACGGAATTCAATAAGGGAAGTTAAGACTCACCAGTCACGTAAAGACCGGACTTGTAACAGTTTCTTCATTCAGTTAGTGCCTTTATAGACTCTTTTCTGGTGCTTAATTTGGTTTTGTTTTCTGATAAGGATTAATATAATGATTGGAGTAAGGATTAATAGAAAATAATCTGTTTTGTGTGCACTGTTCTTTAGATTACTGTTATGAACATGTTGATGATAATTTTTCTTACTCGTGCAGTTGGATTGGGTGTTATCTGTATGGGACTTGATTAAACAATGACTTTCTTTCTTGAACTACATTTTTTTTTATTATCTTAATCAATCTTAATTATTATCTTCATTATCTTGTTATGAATTTAAGCAATATTTTTATGTGAATTTCTTATTTTAATCTAACTGCTATATAGAGCTCCTAATGTAATACATGAAGTGGCAGTTGTAAGTCGAAATTTAAATAATATGAAAATGATTCTACTCATACATGATACAAAAATTATAGAATTGTCTTTCAAAATATTTTACTTATGAAGCTGTCAATATCAGTAATCATAGTGGTGAAGTTTCAAACGTACATGTTTCATGAAAAATACTGCATTAATAACTGTTTCCGAAGCATATTGAGTGCAGGATACTAAAAGCATACAATTTAAATTTCACTCCAGACAGCAAACAGTGTAATTAATTGTTACAGCAACATAATTAGGTCCATACCACCACCATGTTATTTTATGTTTACGTAGACAAACTAGAAACTTAATAGTTTCGTATGTCTGTTTGTCTGTCCGTATGCAGCATATCATAAAGTTAGTGCTAGAAAGCTGTAATTTGGCATGTATATAGGTAAATAATATTTATTACGTTAACATAGTGGTAAAATATTTTTTATTAAAAAATCTGGGTTCCTCGCATAGGTAAAGTAGAAACCATTTTTTAAAACAAGATATAATATATAAATGAAATTAATATAAATTCCAATGCCAATATGCACTGGAAAAGCTCGGTGGAGTATGCTCTAGGCCTTCTTAAAAAGAGAGAAGTGATCAGTATTGGGCCATTAATACGTTGAAGCCAGCCATACTGATAGCGCAAATAACTATATTCGGACTATGTCACTTGTCCGACTATAAATAGTCAGTTACACTTTTAGTTAGACTTCACTAGTTCACACTCACTACAACATCCCATGTCCAAGTTTTTGCCGATACGAGTACATGCAGTCTTGAACTGAAAACTTAAATTCAATAAGCAACTTTGAACTATCCAATCACAAGAGAAAGAAACTTACTTGTATGTGTTAAGTTTGAGCGTGATTCGAAATAAATCTACAAGTCTACAAGTAATTTTGAATGTTGAAACAAGAATATGTGAGTTTAAGTTTAAATGGCGGTTAAGCATATTTGAAGTAGTGGAACGCAAATCAGTAATCTTCTAGGATAATTTAATAAGTTTTTGTTCAGGACATTTCTATAATATTAAGTATGAAAACATTTGAATATTTACTTTTTAGAAATATGTATGAGTGTGTCACATTAGGCATCGAATGGCCAATAAATTGAGCTTAATTGTTGTAGCTTGTAGCTCGTCGTTGACTATAAATGGATTAAGCGAGCGACTCACAGAAGAAATGATCTCCACTTAAAACTGAGGAGATCTAAAGGGTACGTAAACAGAGAGTTAGAGGAATCCAGGTGAGGTCCAAACGTTTTGATTGGACCCAACCTCTCCATCAATGTCTACTAGACCAGTAAGGTAATGTTTTTTATGTACCCAAAAACTTTATTTTGGAATGCACAGTTACAGTTACTGTTGGCCATCGCTGTTGGCCCTAGCGGCATATGCAGCCTACAGCGGACTACTGGCAAACAAAACAAGGCTTTCGAGTAAAACAAAAAACTATGTAGATTATAGAAACCTACAACCTTAGGCTAGGCTTAATTAAGTTCATATTTACTCTTTAATTATTAAAAATCTTTAATGTCGTTATTCATTCGCCGTTTCATTAACCCAATTATTAGTGACCCTGTCTTTTGAGAAAGAAGTTTTAGGTTCGAGTTTTGACTGAGACATTGGTATGCAATAATAATTTCTTGCCATAATTGTAAAATCAATCCTTGTTTTTGTCACAGATTACTTCGATGACGCGTGTTTTTTACCAACCTTAAGTACTGAAGAAAAAGCAGACGGGCCACGTGATAATAAATGGTCAACGTTACTTGTAGTTATGCGTGTATTGAAGAACACTATCGGTTGCGCGGCAAAAACCTCAGAAAAGGTATAAGGATTAATTAGTATTAATAAATTCAAACAAATATTAGAAGCTTACCTATCACATCGAGGATAAATTTGTGGTTTCTCGTCGGAGAGACCTTGAAGTCAACACGACACCGATACAACGCTCGGTCTGTAGGTATGACGTCATGTATGCGAAGCGCTGAGTGTGGAGTAGCGTGCCACCGCGCTCGGCCAGCTAGCGAAGCATCCGCCCAATGTGCTGACGGACCCTTCACACGACCGTCGTAGCTGAAATAAAGGGTCAACGTTAGATTGGAAGGAAGCTAGGTTAAGATTAACAAACGATTAATTAACAAACACATTGTATTATTTTCTGGAGTGATAAAATAAATTTTATTGAAGCGTAATATTTTACTTAATACGAGTATTACGCGAAAATTACTTATATAACGCACTAACGCCCAACTCAGAGTCACTAACGGTTACTTAAATCACTCCTTAGTAAAGAATCACCATACAAATTCTGTACTAAACTAAGGAGCGATTTAAGCTAAGCCTCTAAGCTATGACATGGGGTCCTTCAAGAAGCGGGTCTATCGTCATTTTCTTGGCCAGCAACGCGTAGGTGACGCCCCTGGTGTTGCTAATGTCCATGGGCGGCGGTGATCACTTACCATCAGGTGACCCGTGTGCTCGTTTGCCTGCTCTAAGCATTAAAAAAAATTACCGTTAGTGACTCTGAGTTAGGCCGTAAGTAAGTTTAAGTAAAGCTTGTTTTCATAAGATAGCAGTTGTTAAGTTTTGTCCAGGCCCTAGGTCGGCATGACATCTTCTGACACTTGTGTTGGTCAATGACTTCTGTCCATCCATGATGATGCAACACGGTGAAGTATGCTCTAAATATCCTCAGTAGGGAGATTTCCTATAGTAGCCTAATTCAGACCTGTTAAACCGTATTATGTAAATGGAAAACAGCATGTGCATCTGACGTAAAGTAGCTTAACTCAATTAAATCCTGGTATAGTCTCACTTAACCTACAATCGTTTTGAGGTTGATCAAAGGTATACTCCTGATGAGGATAGTATGCTTCAAATGTTAGCATCATTAACCTCTCTTTATTTCCAAGGTTTTTTGATAACGGTACACTACACACTCATAGCCCCATACTAGGATTCCCTGTGTCGTGGGTGCCATGGACAAACACAAAGACAAGAACACACACTAAGACCGAAAACAGAAATTAAAACTCATCATTTAAATTTACGTCTCGCTGGAAATCAAACCCAGGACCCTTGGCGCGACGATCTGGCATGGTAACCATCGCACCACACAGGTCATGAATGAAACTGAAAGGGGACGGATTTAAAAAAATGCTTCGAAATCTATAACAAAATTAAATGCCATACCCCTCAAATTTCCCTCAATAATAATAAAATTTTCTTTTATAAAATTATGCTGTAGCATATAATTTTATAACCCCTATTTACGTGGGTAAGGAGTGGCCATGGCTCGGTAAAAAATCTCACTTAGGTGCAATATTGTTGAATATTGCAAGTTTATGGTTCTAGATTAGACCCACACATTACATCGTTATGTGGGAATTCATAAACTTTAATGCATGGAGCAGTTACTATGAAAAATATTAAAGTGCCTCTTGTTTTATTTATACACAAAAATTACTAGGTACTACTAAAAGTTATAAGATGTGAGATATCACTTATATAGCCATTATTTATAATTGTATTTACATGAATCGTAGATGTTTATAACAAAGTAAAATATTTTATATATGTTTTTATATGTTTGAGTGTTTTTGTCTGCTTTTTATTCCCAAGTCCCCAACAGAATAGCATTGACTTATAATTTGCAATAATATAAACTATTTCTTTAAGCTTTTTACTATTACTTGCGTTGCTACGATTAATTTTGGTAAGTAACGCGTAGGTTAAACGTTTAGGAGTCTTAAATATCATTACCTAAATGGTAGGTAAATAATGTAGGTAAATAAGGAACGACTTTAATTAATTCATTAATGTTATTTACTGACGTTTCTATCAAGTCTGGAGCGTAATTAATTTAAAGTTCATTTACATAAGTAACTTTGAAAGGCAGACAATTACACCATACAATTAACTTTGCCGGAACAGGAAATTAAGTAAATACACTTAACTTATAAAAGAAGAAAATATTCGTAGGGGTTTAGGTATTCTCACAAATAATTTATTAATAATATAATTAATATTATATTATCTATACAAACAAATAAAATTGGAGTGTCTGTTTGTAATATTAAAATAACCCCTTTTTACTAAGTGCATTTGGATGTATATACGGTACATATACCAAAACAACATTTTTTCAATTTTTGTCTGGCTGGACTTAGAATAGTTGGATTTAGAAAAAAAATAGTTTTAGACAAAAAATAGAATATTCTTTGTAAATACCACGCGGACGAAGTCGCGGGTAACAACTAGTTATATTAATAAACTATTACATATCCTATGACATTTTTTTTTCTTTTTAACGTTACATATATTTACTTAATTTATAATTTTATTAAAATGTATGGAGATGTTAATCATATATATATTATAAAATGTATGGATGTTTGTATGGATGTTGGTTACTCTTGTACGCAAAAACTACAGAACGGATTTTCATATTTAGTACTAATTATCGCGGAAAGCCGCGGGCAAAGCGCTAGTCAATTAAATATGATATTGTGATTGCTATTCGTAGTTGTCAATAAATAAATTAATATAAAAAATAAAGTAACGAAGCTCTTTGTCCCGTTCTCTTCAAGGGAAAACTCGTGATACTAACCAAACCGTCAACACCCATCTCCTCCAATCTTCAATGTATTGTCAGGCGTCAATTGGTTTTGTCTGAACAAGTCCGATTGTATTCATTATTTGGAAATACACAAGAATGCTCGAGAATTCACAAAAAAATATAGCTTACAGTTTGTTTTAATATTCAACAGTTCACATTTCAAGAGCTTATATTACATCGATGCCTGTGAATCCAATATGGCGGAAAACATCACTCGGGAACCAGGTCATGATTATATTGCTTATAGAATAAATTAGCCGTTTAATATTCTTAATACTTTAATATTCTTAATACTTCATATTTTTCTAAAGCCTCATAGCTTATGGAACGAAACTGGCAGTTATCGGTTAATAATTAAATTGGGTTGGCTGACAGAAATAGAGCATCATGAACGATCCATATTAATTATGTAAAAGGCCTGTTTAAAAATTACAATTTTGTGGTATTTCAGCGTAAATATGAAATTAAAAAAATTCAAATGTATTCATAATACATAAAAAATACATCTGCTATGTTATTTTAGGACATTTTAAGTAAGACCATGCACAAGAAGCCATAACTAATATAAAAATCTAGTCTAATCTGTTTTATCTAAATAATTTATTATTTATTCAAGAAATCATTCAAATTGGACAACTTTGGCAATAATTTTGTAAGAGGGCTCGGAAAAACATTCGGTATTTATTATTATACAAAAACAAGCAACGTGATTATTAAGATAGGAACAAAATCAATTACATTTGTGATATTTTATTTTCGATTCGGAATTGAGTCTCCAATATTTCTCGGAGAAAATACTCACGTAGCCATGACGGATTATGATGTATTTATATACTAAGTATTGCTATTTCAGCCATACATCGATGTTGATTGATGATGCCGAGACGGTAAATAGTTTTAGATATGGCGCAATGTCCGGAATTTCAGGAACGATCAATTTCAGGAACAGGAGAGTTCTGTATAAAGTTCTCAAAGATATGTGAAACCTTACAATCCGCACTGGGCCAGCGTGGTAAACTATGGCCTATATACACCTCACATTATAGAGGAGATCCCGAGCCCAGCAGTGGGACACATACGGGTTGTTGCCTTGCTTATTTTTATGTATAGAAAACTGTTAATTCCAAAAAAAAATCAAAGCAAGTTTATTTTAGAAATCAAAACTCCTTACACACATATTTCTCTGACGTAATGATAAAATACCCTTTTCCAGCTTTCAATGATCGCGTCGAGTTTTTGAAATTGCTATAATCAGTAAGGTTTCCTTCCTTCTGAGGATAGAAGCTATTTTAGCGGTCTGCCGGTCATTTTACGGCTCGTTATTTGTAGAAACTCAGCTTATTTTGTGGGACGTGATGTGACATCTCGAACACATTTAACTAGCTGATATTTTATTAATTTTTTGATTTACATTACAATATTATCATATGTTTATTGGATTTAAAGCAATGCATGCATATATAAAAAAACTGCATTTTACTTAAAAAAATAAACAAAAAATATTGCAACTTTTTCGTACTTAATTATTTTGAATTGAATGGTGATTACTTTGAAAACTTCGGTATAAAGTGAAACATGAGACATAAATCAGCTTAAAAGAAAATAAAATAACAAAATAATTCATTAATTCGTATTGTGAATAACGAGATTATTAAAAAACATAGCAACAAATATTGGTAAACATACTCAATCTCAATCCATAATAGAATCCTACGTCTAATTTTTCTGTAATAAATTGAGCTCAAAAATTGCTCATCATTGCCACTACTTCCCGAGTTTGCTAATTCTGTTTTATATTCAAGAATCTTGCGAGTCTCTCGTGTCTTATTCAGGGCTATTGAGGATATGATCTTTTTCATAAATTACATACATTTCATACCTTTAGAATGAGGCTTGGAGGTTCAGCTTTATTACGAGTCCACTATAGCACGACGTATGCAAATGTAACTGTGCTTGACATAGTTTTGTAAGTGGTAGCTTGGTTTATTTATGTAAGGCGGTCACGCCTACATTTTTCTCGGTAAAACGAGAACTTTTTTGTTACAATTTTAAATTGTCCTAACTTACTCCTTAAACAGTAGTTATAAAAACCATGTTCAATTATAATTATTTTTCTGAACAAAGTAAAATTGTGGTAACTTAAGCGTTCCCAGACCAAAGCGCATATTTTTTAAATGTCATGACACGACAGTAGCCTTCGAATGGCATAAAAATCCATACTTCCTTGAATTTTTTTACGTTTTATTATTTTCTCTACCAAAACTTAATTGTCTCCGTTTTCGAAATGATGACTTGTCATGATGTTATTGTTATGATGATTTGTCATGTAATTATAATTATTATAACTGTTAACTATAATACATATTTTAACTCAATGTAATAACCATATTCCTTATTATACAACATAAAATACCTTTGAAGCTAAAAGAATAGGTCTACGAAATAACAAAAAGTAACATAATATTATAATTAGCTACGTCCCTTGTTAGCAACAATCGTTTTTCTTTTTTTATCTACATAATTGCATTAATTTAGCTGATACAATACTTTTCATAAAATATACAGCTTGTTCAATCTCTTCTTTTCTCTATCTTTGACTAGTCTGATCGGCTATTTGTATTAATCAAGAGATAAGCGGAGGCCTAGTATTTGTACTCGTAAGGTTCGTAGATTATGAGAATTTACATTGTTTTCGAATAATTTGGCTCCATAATCGTCGATTGCTCATAATCCTCTGTTGTATAGGATCTGCATTCTTTTTAAAAGGTCATGTCTTTTAAACTTTAAGTAATACATATTCGATTAACTATATTCAACTTCGTTCACTTCATTTGATCAATGATTCACTCACGCATTCTTCCCAAAAATGTGTGGAGGAAATCATTCTTTATAACGTTCTTTTCTTCAATTAACTATTATATTATTATTTCACTTCGTTTTTGGATTATGAATACGATATTTACATAGATCCTGTGTTGTGATGTCAAAAGGAAAATGATATGGTACAAAATGTAACAATATAATGGGAGCTTTTAGATGAAAATCACAATATACTCGTATGTCACAGATTGTGTTTCCAAAAGAATATAGGTACGGAGTGACGCTTCAAAATAAAGGGTATCAGCTCATTTTTGGTTCAAAAGGATCGCACTCTTTGAGTATTTGAAGTAGTTCGAGGCCAAGTGACGAAGTTTTTTTGTACAGTTTCAGCAATGGGATTATTGAATGGATAACGTTTTTGAGCACATCTTTCGATGGAAGGATGTTAATTATTTATCTTATTATTTATTTATTTAATTAATTTATTTTATTATTTATTTATTTTATTTTATTATTTTTCAGAAAATAATGATATCAAAATCGGTATCTTTCAATTTCGATTGACGGATGTGAATTTATTACCAATTGTGTGAGATTTAAACGCTGCGACTATTTTGACGACAATCTGGTTGCAGGACCCTCCATTTGAATGTTTCATATCATTTTGTGGGTACCTGTAGTCCTGTATCTCCTTGGTACTTCTACATGACTTGCCACTTCTACTTGACTTAGAACTTTTCTTGTAAAACTCTTAAAGCAGTTTAATTTCAGGATCGGACATTCAATAAAAATGCCTCAATTTCTATTCTGGTGTTATGTTCATGAGTCATCTTACATTTTCCGCTATTAAATAACTAAGTAAATACTCGCGCATAAAAAAGTAATCAGATTTCATATTCTATACCTGCAAGGTTATTCTGTTTTGTAACTCGACAGCGGAATCCACGATTAGTTTCAAAATTGAAGTTCGAGTCCGAGATCTTGATATGTCATTCTCTAATCATCTAGTACGCACTTGCGAAGTGAAGTGAGTCTCAAACTCGAACGTCAAACGACTAAAGATGGCCTCGGTATGAATAAACGAATCGGTAAAATATTTTATCCTTCTGATATAAAGACACGAACACATTTCTTATAAATTCTATGATTTATTGTTTTATTACTAAGAAATGTATACTTTGAAAAATAAATCTGAATTTTTAATGATTTAACATTAAACATAGGCTGTATGACGAAGGTTCTTTGCCCAAAAAAAAAGATTGACTTTTCGTTTGATAATTGGACACGAGCTTCGACGGTGACGTAATTCGATGATCGAGAAAAAAAAATATGTCATTGTCTAATCATCTAGTAAGCACTTGCGAAGTGAAGTGACTCTCGAACTCTGACTTCAATTTTTAAACTCATCGCGGATTCCGCTGTCGAGTTACAAAACAGAATAGCCTTGCAGTTAGGTGACGGAATAAAGGAGATGTCAAATTATTTGTAAAACAAATTGGCACATTAAATTATTTCAGACTTAAATCGACTAATTTACAAATTATTGCATTGATCAGGATTTAAAGAGACTTGTCGCTTTCATCAGAATAGGGATGTTGACACTAATTGCAAAGCAACAACCCATAATTGTCCCACTGCTGGGCTCGGGGTCTCCTCTCACAATGTGAGGGGTATAGGCCATAGTCTACCACGCTGGCCAAGTGCGGATTGGTAGACTTCACACACCTTCGAGAACTTTATGGAGAACTCTCCGATGTGCAGGTTTCCTTATGATGTTTTCCTTCACCGAAGCAAGTGATAATTAACTTCTAATACGCACATAATATTTGAAAATTAGAAGTGCGTGCCAGGATTTGAACTCGGGCCCCTTGGTTCGGGAGACCAATGTTCTAACCGCTAGGCTATCACTGCTAATTGCAAATTAATATAAATTTATGTTTAAAGTATTAGTGGTAACATTTAAAGGCCTAAAATATTATTATTTTATCGAAATCAATCACAATTAATTAAATGTCACTAATTTAAAATGTTAAAAATAGTACTGACTCACTCACGTGACCTCAGACGCAATTTTGAGTATTTTAAAATCAAATTCAACAAACTTCATTAAACGGCTAGTATTGAATATCGGTTAGTGACGTCAAGTGACGTTTTTGGTGGAAAATTTGATATTGATTTCTGTTTATCAATTTTTATTTTTAAATGGAATATTATTATTTTTATAGTATTGTATTTTTTTAAGGTCCTATCTATAAAATAGAATTGAATTCTAAAATCAGTCAACATCCCTTTTGCCTTGGAATCATCTACATTCAGTAATGTTATTCTTCAAAATTGCAATTCAAAAGAAAAGAGTCGATCACAAAGCTATATTGTGACAAATCTTAATAAAATTATAAATAAGTCGATAGTCTGGCAACATCGTCGTGTTAATGTGACTGAAGCCAACCCATCCGTCATGTTACAAACCCATAAACATGCCAGTAGCGCGTAAACACGGTAAAACATGATTCACTGTGACACCATCACGTCCATAATACCCGTATGAGGAAAAAATAGCGAATGAGAGTAACGTCAGTGCTATAAATGTATCCTTTTCACACTAACATGCTTTTTTGTTTATGTTCACGTATGTATCACTATTAATTTCTTATGAAATAGCCGTATGGAGTTCAAAAATGCTGTGGTTAACCAAAAGGCACTTCTGTTTTATGGTTATAATTTATGGTTGTATGCGAAGTGAAAACGTGGTTTAAATTTTTCGGACAGGAAAATGTTAGAATTTACCACCCGCCTCTTGTGTGTTTTGTTCGTATTGAAAATGAATAATCTAAATGTAACCAAAATAAACGATTTCTAAGAAATTGTCTTTGAAATAGACCATTCATTATTATAGCTGAAAACTAAGAGGAAAAAAACATTAAAATAAACAACCGAATTGAGAAAGTCATTCTTTTTTTAAATCAGTTAATGCTTGCTAAGAAGGAATAAATACGCTAATTTTTATCCCAGAAAATCATCAATGTGATTTCATGGTAATGTCTACTACTATTGTGAATTAATAAATTAAGCCGCATTGGCTAAGCGTATACATAATTTATCCCTAGTTTTTATAAGAGATGGACTTAACCTAAACTTTAAAATTCGTTGTATTAATATAAACTAGCATATAAACTAATAATAAATATTTTATCATAATTTGCAAAAAAATATTCAGATTTATGACAATCATAAAAATAACTCATATTCTTATACCGAAGTATGTACCTGTACCAGGCTATCTACGACAACTTACAACAGAAAACAGTCTGAATATAGATTGCCAATTTAATTGCCGTTTAATTTATCACTTTCATAAAGCAGTGACTTGTACTGCAATAGGATTCATAATACGTTTCGCTCCAAGCCTGCGTTGAAGCTAATTTGACATCCTGAAACAGGCATGCATAACGAATGCGCGCTTGAGCGATGTATAAAATATGCACACGTTGTCAGACTGTGATTTTGTTGGAAACCTCCATTTATTTTGTAGACGTGTATTAATTCCAAACGTTTATTTTGATTACATTCGTTACACGAACAATTATGTATAAAGTTTTTGGTTTATATAGGGTTTATGGTCCCTCAATAATTTGGTTTTAAATTTATATTATAATTTAATTTATTGGAATACAAACAAAGCACATAGAACCTGGGGTTTTATATGGAATAGCATGGCAGCAGCACAATAATGAAGCCGTCCGACAGAACGTCCATGTCCCGCCCACACTCTAAAATTGCTTTAATATTTTTGTCAACAAAACTTGAACTACCACCCTAATGGTAGCAGGTTAAAATATGTATTTTTCGGGATTGGGACAACCTATAAAGTGACTAAAGAGTACTGTCAAGGTAGGTATCGTTCAAACAGGGCCATCGATCACTCAAATGGCTTAATGCCTTCAGCCCATTAAGAAACCCACGCAAGACATGTATTACTCCTGGTAATTGATAATCGCAAATGATCATCCAACCATCAGAGGATTTCGATCCGCTTAACTTGTGATAGAAGCATTAACAAATTGTGAAATTGTTTATTATTTTATATTACACGTGAGTCGGATGAACGATTTAATCACTATTTGGAATACCGAATACTATGATGGCCTCAAAAATTGCAGTAATTTATATAGCCAGTCCATAGGTGCATAGGTACAGTGAAAACTCAGTCATTCGGTGTTCATAAATACAGTTGATTTACGTATAATTAGCAGTAGTAGGTATATTTATCATTATGCATTGCTAATACGTCACCCGACAGAATCAAATATTACACCTCTAACACGTCCCTTTACGTAGACATCTATCCTAAAAGTGTCCGTTGACGTCCTATGTCCTATCTCCACTTTCTTGTAGGTACACTCAGCCGACATTGACGAATCCGCTTAATTTTTGCCAACTTCAACTTTTTAATACCTACATAATGTTACTTACATATTATAATTACCTACATAATATTATTATATGTTATCTACGGTCGGCAAAATTTCGTTATTTGATACATGAATTCTATCAAACAAGGTCAAAAAAGTCGTATTATGAAATAATGTTTATTTCAATAAGTGTTATATACTTATCGGAGATCATATATTGGAATGTCAAGTCGGAATAAACTTGGGTGTATTCGGATTTGAAGATGGCAGCAGTATGCAAATTGTCTACTAGAAAAGCTATTAACTTGCCAGCCACCAAAAGGTACTCGGGAGACAGTGTCCGAGCTAAGCAGAAGCCTAGAGTAGAACGTGGTTACTTTTTGGACAGCTGCCGAGCTGAGCGAAACGTGTGAATTAATTATTATTGGTTATCCTAAATGCGGTATCGCGCTGTAAATCCGACTTCACCGCATTCCATTAGTGATTATCTTATTCCAGTCACATAATAATCTGTTCAGAGTCGTGTGTATATAATGTATTAAAGTAGTGAGTGTTAAACATGTGTGTTAATTAGTTACTGACTAAAATTATGTAAACGTCCACTGTGTTATAATTTCTCGAACCACCCACTTTTCCGACCTACTAAATTAGCAATTTTTGTCCCAGTATGTTTCATTACAAGTTATATTTCAGCCTATTAGTTTACCTGTTTACCTTCATTATGTGGTTTTTAATATATTAGGGTTTTTTTTAATTTATTTATTATGAAAAAGAAAATACATTCATTGTACTTAGTTTTCTGCCAAACTGCTGGCCAGTTTGTCGGCAGTAAGGTAAATAAGTACCTATTGCCCAAAATACCATACTATAAAACTATAAAAAGCCGATTTCTTTTAAGTATAATACATTAAAGCAATAAAAACAAGGGAAATTTACAACGCATAAAACAAAAACGAATATTTTTTTCAATAAGTAAAACAATTTAAATATGTAATTGATGAAAGAACGGAACAGCAAACCTATTAATTTCGTGGACGTAAAAAAAAATTCAAAGCAATTACGCCATAATTGTTTCATACAATATTATATTTGCTATTAACCGTCGATTAAGCAGTTGTATAAAGTTAATGATAGGCTTGAACAAGTCAACCGAGTCCTAGTTATAGGAACTAGCTCATTCTGGCGCCTCACGCAACCCTTTGGTTATTACTTCACAAAACGATAACGTGTAAAACGTTGTTTGCCACGAATTCGAATTTTTTCTAAGAAATTCGTATTTGAATGAAATATTTTACTGCCAACAAACGATTGTCAAAGTAACCTTCCCCAACCATTAAATTTTTATAATGCCCGCTGCTACTTAAAAACCAAATTGGAACATTGTGGAAAATAGCATTTACAGATTCGTTTTTCAGGCATTTGGATACTCACAAACCTGTATAGATAAAATCATATGATCAACTTGATCGAATTATCTTCCTTTTAAAAAGAAGAGGTCAACCATTCAAGGTCAATTTGCCAACATAGTAAAATTGATTATTTCATGTAAACTTAAAAAATTTCAACATATCGCTCTGAAACATTATATTTCTATTTATTTTAAAAACTTATGAACTATTGCCCACTGCCAATAAAAAATTAGAAATATTATTTTCTAAGTAAAACTCTTAAGTATTATCTTTTGTGAAGGGAAAAGATTATTTCAGCACTTCAACGCAAAAAGAAAGAAAGTTAAAACTATTTTTGATGCGAGCTTTGATACTGTATTTTTACGATTCTATTTTAGGACCAAATCGGTTTCAAATAATATTTAACAATCCATACTTATGTTTGAGTAGTTGAAAAAACCAGTATAAATTTATTTTCCAACAGGTATGATATCTTGCACAAGTAAATTGATGGTGAAAATTACCAAAGGAATTAAAGAACAAAACATTACACAAATTCTAGTCTCTCCAAGCTAAGCTAAGCTGATTACCATCAGTTATTATTACTCACCAAATGTCCAAAGTTTTTATGACATTGCAGACCTCCGCCATGATATAATGGCTGATAACTAATGATTTATAACTAACTTTGATGACTAACGATAGGGAATGGACGGATTACAGTGCTCTGTGACTTTGACAGACATTTTTCCACTAGCGGTAACCCTTGGCTACTGACCTTTTACAGTTACCAAACTCGGTCTATCACTGAGAATTTACAAAAGATAAGCACTGAATAGAAACAGTATGTTATTGACAATGTGGAGTTTTCCGCTCATATCACTAGACATGACAATGCTTCGCAAGCTCATAAAGTGGATGTCAATGCCGACACTTCCACAACATTTGAAAATTTTTCTAATAGACTTATATCAACTAACAACAGAGACCTAATGGTAATTGATAAATCACTAATATTATTTTTTGAAATTATCTATCCTAGATAAAATTTTGTCTAAAATTTCATTTGTTTTTTATATAACAAATTAAGACAAAGAACACAATAATTTAAAGTTATTTGTCAACAAATATTAGTGTTTGTTAAAGCATTGATAGCCTAGTGGTTAGAACGTTGGTCTCCCGAACGTGGAGGCGTGGGTTCAAATCCTGGCACGCACCTCTAATTTTCAAATATTATGTGCGTATTACAAGTTAATTATCACTTGCTTCGGTGAAGGAAAACATCGTGAGGAAACCTGCACACCTGAGAGTTCTCCATAATGTTCTCAAAGGTGTGTAAAGTCTACCAATCCGCACTTGGCCAGCGTGGTAGACTATGGCCTGTACCCCTCACATTGTGAGAGGAGACCCCGAGCCCAGCAGTGGGACAATTATGGGTTGTTGCTTTTTTTGCTTTTATTAGTGTTTGTTGTCGTTGTAAGTCATTAATGTATCATACAGGTACTTTATTGTTTCATTTATAATTCGACTCGTGTGACGAAATGGTTACCATGCCGAATCATCGTACCAAGGGTCCTGGGTTTGAGTCCCAAGCGGAAATTTTAATGATGAGTTTGAATTTCTGTTGGCGGTTTGCGTGTGTGTTCTTATCTTTGTGTATTGTCCATGTCGACACAGGAAATCCTAGTACGAGGCTATGAGTGTGTAGCGTTCTAGAGTTATTATTTTATTATTCAGCTTACCTATATATAGGGACGTCATCCTTATACCACACTACGAGTAACAAAGCATCAGGTGGCTGCGGTGAGCGAGTGTCACAAGGAAGTGTCGCCTCGCCACCAGCCACCGCTATCAGCTTCGACGCGTCCAATGATTCCGCTCGGACGCTCGACGGGCCTGGCCGCAAACCTGTTGACAAAAATTATAAGCGTTGATTTAAGAATGGAATTATTATGAATTACAAAGAAAGGGCAAATAAAGAAAGAAGAAGAAAGAAAGAGCTAACCCTACCGCCATCCGGAATACGAGCAGTATAAAGGCGATAAGATATTTAACGTTTTATCTATTATATACTATCAGATCGTCCATGTTTAAATGATCTCTGGATCATGCTTTTATCCAAGACCTGAATAAAATAGGTATCTTAGTTAAATCGTTCAATCACTTGATCGTTAGCAATTCTATTCTTTGCATTCAAAGACGACGTTTTAATTAATAGGTTTGTAATTGAAATTTCTACAGACAGTTAAATCGTAACGGTTAAAGAACTTTGTTAATCCGCTATAATATATTTCTTATTTCTTTTTTCTATTAATCTTGGGTGAGCAGTTATTTAAAAAATACATATTGATTACTAGTAATATTTTAAAATAGAAAGCCTTTTTCACATCAGTGATTCATCAACGCAAAGCTATAAAAGTACGAGCTATAATTATAACATTTTAACAAAAAGTTCTTATCAATTTTATTAATGTTGTTCAGTATTAAACCTTTTCGGCTAAAACCATTCAATAGTTGGGTGTCACATAGTTTTAGCATGTTTATATTTCCTATACCTACCTGTCACAATTCTTGTGATAAAGCATGTATTTAAGGTGTCCTTGTTTTCAAATTTTGTTTTACGGGACTAAAACATAAACAATAAATTAAAAATACAGCAACAAATACGACCACAAAGGATTCGGAAGTACCTAAGATGGCATGTGATAACATATGATTCATTTACACGGCATGGATCATGCTACCAAAATACCGTTGCAACGTGATTCAACTTTACTAGGCCTAGAGTCTCAGTTGTCAGTAGCCGGCTCAAGACCTGTTGACAACAATAGTGTTAGCCATGCGGTTGCACCCGTTACATCGCTCTCAATTTACGTCACACACCCTGTTACCATACAGCTTTGTTTCAACTGACTGCCCACTAGAAAAGACGTATGGACTTAAAGGCCGATCTTTATTCACAACGTTCAAGATCATATCTAACGTGATTTAAATTCAAAATTGAAGATGGTTAAAGATTTGATCTTCTAGGTGAGATAGAAACAAAAGTTTTTTTAACACAATAATAACATAATTTAGCCAAGGACAACTTGCTTGGCTTAGCACATACTCGTTTGTTGTGCGTGTTCCAACCGAACTCCTGTCGGATTTCCTGAAGGAGGAGCTGTGGCCAAAGGGGGTCGTCTTCCGAAAGTTCCGTGGACGACGACGACCACCGGGAGTCACCGAAAGCGCGTCTCACTTCGCGAATAAGTGAATTAGTTTTTAAGTCTATATTTTTGTATGTATGTTAGTCTGTAAGGTATTTATGTTATGGGCCTCGATGCCTGAAATAAAAATTTATTATTATTATTATTATTATTATTATATTTCAGAACATTATTGACAATTATAAATTCCTCATCATATCATAATATATTTTACTAGCAACCCGCCCAATCTTCGCTTTAGAAACCCCGTTTAGTTTGTCCGCACCAACAATTTCAGGATAAATCTGTAAATCATCACCAGTGGGGACATTTTGTGGAGATTCTAAAAATCACATTGGGTTTATAGCAGGTCACCCAAAAGCAGAAAATTAAGGCTTGTTCTAAGATGGATGAAACCTGTGCATCTGCTCTGCTGCTGGTGAGCATCTGCTCACCCCAAATCATTCACATATACGATTTAGGTAAATATTGCTAATAATGTAGCCCTAATTCAGGTATAATCTCAAATATATCTCTCCCCTAAACTAAAATGCCTAATTTGTAAGTGTCATAAGCCCTTCAAAATGAAATACTAACTTACTGAAAGGAACTCTTTATCCGAGCTCCTTTAAAAGGGTTGGTATCGACCCTAAAAAGCACATGTCAAGATCAAAAAATCTGTTAAAGAATTTTAATGAACGGAAAGTACAAAATTCGATGCCAGTTTACAAGAAAGCAATGAAAAACACTTGTTAACCACTTGTTGTGGTTATATGGTCAGTCTAACCAACTCTGCAATCAAAATGAGTCATGTCTGTTTTATTCTATTCATTCATTCACACATTTATAATATTTCTATCCTATTTCATGGATGACTTAAGGAGATTTATAAGGTAGGTAAGGTTAGGAAAGATTGCCAACATTATCCAAAACTTTGCACCTTTGTCTCATCTCATATTCAACAGAGTGCGCACATACATGGTGCACAAACACTGGGGAGGGTTCCTTGACTCAAGGATCGATGGCGCTTCAGACTCCAATCTATCCAGAATTTACAAATGAACAACAACTTGCCGGTAAATTCTTGAATACTTGAAAGGGGCTGGCAATAAGTGTTTTGCATTAATCCGTCTGATCGTAAATTAAGGTGCGCTAAAGCTTATGCGATTGTAGCAAATTTAACCGTTTCTAAGCTCAGTACTTAGTTATCTGAATTGTGGAGTTGGTTCAGACTTTAGGATATTAGTAATGACCTATTTATATCTGTTTGAAGAGTAAATTCAAATCTAGTAGGGGGTCTCAAGTCAAAAAAGTCTTAACTTATTTAAGACTAGGAAATTGCTCTCGCTTCGCTTCGGGAAAAACAGTAAAAAATATAATATACCCTATGTCACCCGGGGATAGTGGAGCTTCCCAACAGTGAAAGAATTTTTCAAATTGTTTTGGTAGTTTTGGAGCCTATTCAATGCAAACAAACAATCAAATCTTTCCTATTTATAATATTAGTACCTATAGATATAAGAATGGAACAGATTAATGCACAATATTATGAATCATCACGCATTATAATATCTTAAATTAAGGTGATAATGTAATAATAATGAGAATATTGAGATATTTTTAATTATGATGACTACTTATTTCGTATCTTTTTTTTTACTTGGAATAAATCAGACAACGATCCCACCTGATGGTAAGTGGCAGTGAAGACAAAGATGGCGAATACACTAACTTAATAAATGTATCAAAATATCTACTAGTAGTCCCATTTACGCGTTGTAAGATTGGCATTTTAAATACGTTCATACCTGGTACAACCCACCACCTTTACTAGTATATAATATTATAGATTTTAAACAATGGTTCACTATTCTAGAGACGATTCCTCTATTCATCGATACATCTGAAACGGCTGTTCAGTTCAATTACTTAGTAATTTAAATTCGTACGTATTCATCGAGAATTATTTATTGATGAATCGCAAAATTAGTAGCAGATTCCCGATTATTATGCTAGTCGGAGTTGCGAGTGATATTCCAGCGAAATTGTACGTAAAATTTGAATCGTTCGTTTGCAGTGAATACCAAGCATGATCGTGACAAATAGCCCGATTAACAATCCGAGTCTCCGAAGGAGATGGCGCGAATAACGACCCAATATATCAAAGGATTTTTCCTTGTGCTGACGAGACTTTTCAATTATGTATGTTTATTGAAGACAACAGCGATAGCTTTGTGGTCTATTCAGTCTCCGGCATGTGGAGTCGAATTACCTAATAATCCTACACGCTCATTAGGTAGGTATATCAAAGTCAATCAAAGTTATACGCGCATATGCTTTGAAAAGTAACAAGATGAGGAAACCAGCATATCCTAAGCTTCCTAAATTTACACTTAGAACCCTGTAATGATTTTTTAACGTACTATGTTTTTCTTAAATACGACATTTTGATATAACCAGGAAATGGAAAAAAAACGAATTCCCGTTTACTTCTTAGGACTACGCATCAATGACGACTTGTAGCGATGATATCTGTAAAGTAAGCTCTTCTGCCGGCTATTGACATTACAAACCTTTGTAAAGTCTGTAAAAACGTCTATAAAAATAAAGATGCGAGAAAAAGAACGTGTCGAGAATAAACATGCTTACAGAGCGTGTGAATAGAAAATCAATGTTTACTGCTCACTGCAGTCAGAGTACACGAGTGCAAATCAAATAGTAATTGTAGTATCCTTGGGTGACATTTAAATGGAAAACGTATCCGTCCACAAGGAAGGAACGGCCCATTAAGTTGAAGCGACGTAGCTTGTCGGCGATTGAGCTCGGAATACGAGAATATTATAATACGAGTAGATACATTTGGTTCATGGTCTGATGTAAAGTGCATCACAGGGTAAGTTTCTGTAACTCTTTCATTTAGAAATAACAGAATGCTTAGTAATAGAATTAATTGTAATTATTTCATTACAATTTAGCCAATTTAAAGGTGCAAAAGTGCTACTATGATAAAACATTATAACGCAAAATATCACACAGATCTGGTAAAGGTACTATAGAATTACTATATAGTGTTATTGAGTTGCGGTTGCCTATAATTGTGAAGACGTTTGTATAACTTTATATTATTGCTATCTAGATTTAAGGTGCAGTGTACTTTCTGTTGGCAATCCTTAAAAATATATAAATAAATATAGTATTAAAATACTTACTGTTGAAGTAGCAACATTACGCCAGTATTCCCATAACGCCAATTTTGTGAAAATGTATTGTGAGAGCAGCAGTAATATATAATAGCTTCTACCTTCATTATTACCAGTACCTGGGCGGCCGATATAATAAAATACGAAGAAATCTAATTTTCCCAGAGATATAGTCAGGTCAATTTTTCGCCAACCGTCAATCCCTCTATTGCAATTTTCATCAGAGTCATTCTAGAGTGGTTTTCGAGACCTGGTTACTGTAAATAATATTTACAAACATTGATTGTTTACAATTATAGAATAATACAAGCTATTGCCCGCAGCTTCGCATACGGAAATTATGTTTTACCTTATTTGTACCTCTTGCAGAAGAAAATTTAAAAAACGGTGAATTTTATATTGAAGTGCATATATTCAGTAATTCATATACTGAAACCCACAATACAATTATAAAGGATTCCTCCAAAAGCGGGTTTTAAAAAATAAGCAATATTCATATTAATTTATAATAATATAATAATAATATATAATAGAGCTTAGCTCGGTTTAGTATTGCTTAACTGAACAACGCCATCTGGTTTAGCTTTAGTGTAGCTACTCGCCAATAGATGTCAGGAAGAGTCTATTTACCTGAAAACACCGATAAAACGACACTTTCTAAAAATGAATCCTAGCTAGATCGATTTATCGCCCCCGAAACCCCCTATATACTAAATTTCATGAAAATGATTGGCGCCGTTTCCGAGATTCCAAGTATATATATATAATTGCTCGTTTAAAGGTATTAGATTTTTTACTTTTTCTTGCAAAATTTTTAAAAACTGAAAAACGAATATTCCATCAATTTAAGCAAGGAATATTTGTTGCGAATTTGAAGCAAATCGGTTGATGTTTTAAAAATTTTCCATACAAATTTTCATCCCGTTTTCTAGGGAAACCTTTTAATTTTCTGGAATAAAAAGTATCCTTAAATGTGACCCGGAGTATTAGTAGCAACTTCACCAAGTTTCATCGAAATCCGTTCAAGGGTTTTCATGTGATGACATGTGTGTGCCAGACAGACAAACAGACAGACAATAGTTCTAAAAAATATTTTTGTGCTCTAACACGTTATTGAAGTGCCCCCTAATCAAAATTTTTAAAAAACATTCAATGTACAGAAAATTTGCCCTTTGAGTTTTATTATAGTATAGACAGATGATGACTAGGGTAATCAAAAGTAAAGATCCATGAGAAGAATAAGTAACCTTGCAACTAATAGTAGGTAGGTATGTTTAATAAGGAAATCTCAACAAAGAACAACTCTTTTCCTAAGAACGTGGTTAGCATTCCTTTTACTTCGGATTCTGTCGTTAATCTCAGAACCCTCCCGTTGAAGGTCCAAAGTGTCGGAATAATTTATTAATGTATGGCAGAGCGAATAAGTAGACGCTAATCAGGCAATTTGTCTATAGAATCCAATTGGATCCTCTGAAGTTAGATTTCTGCTAATCTTAAAGGACTGTAGAGTTTCGTGCATACAATAAAAACGTCTGATTAGAATACATCTGTCTAATTCTGCGAAATTTCTGTTTTTAATAAATCTACTAACTAAATATAAATAGCATCAATTTAACATCAATATAGCAAGTGCTAATACGAGTTGCCCAAATAAGTACATACAATCATATTCTGTAAATAAATACTTTCTTGTAAATAAGTACTTTCAATGTCAAAAAAATATAAAGACATTTAGTAGTGAAACGACCTGAGATTTTTTTAAGTTTACATCATTGTAGTATTATTATTATTTTATTATATGATATCAATAGAAAAAATACATATTTTTTAACAATAGATTAAAACTCAGTAAGTCAACATTTGTATAGGATAAGGGTAGCGTAGCATAATTTGTAGGCACTTTTTCGCGTCCCATGATTCCTGTACCGAAGAGATAATTAAGAATTCACCAAAAAACACAAGTTCTTTTTGTAATTTTAACTTGACAATCAAATATTATTATAAGACAAATTTAACAACTTTAACTGTGAATAATAGAGGGATGCCGATGACAGTGTTTTCAATAGTTAACCAGTTTTTTTTTGCTTTGCTTTTATACCAATCACACTACAATAATACACGAAGGCATTCTAACTTTGTATGTCAAATCTCAAGCACTTCTGAAAACACCAAAACTGCCTATCGTCTTGTATTGACAGAGCGACTACAAGCAGAAGAGGTCAATTGACTGCTCTTACGATCTTCATCTTCGGCGCGCTAGGGACCTACCTCTTTTTTACTTATAATATCATTGTAGTTAACAATAACTAATGCAATAAGAAACATTCGGCCTGATATTATCAGATACGATGTTGAATTTAACGAGGAAAATTTTGCCCATTCATAAGAAAAAGGGGAGGCCTTACGATAATTTTATTTCAAAGGCTGTTGGAACTTTCATGAAATATTTATTTTGGTAACGGCAAGGAAAATATCCTGGATTTGGTATAGCGTACTAAGAAGTTTTATGAGTAAATATTGGAAACAGCTGTTCCCTGTGGGACGTGACACGAGATGTGAATAGATAGTCAATTGTTTTAAGATCATAATATATTGTATAACGTGGCACATAAGCTTTAATCTGATGCCTTTAATACTACATCTCCTTTAGTTTCTTACCAATTAGCAAAATACCAACTTTTACGTTCACAATAAACAAAACATTAAAATTACAAAAAAATGAATATTGATCAGTGAGTCTTATATCAGATTTTATAAAAGTCATATAATATATGTATATTATAATGTATTGTAAAACTTAGTATAACGCTGAATTGTTAATAATCTCGAATTGAATTAAATAAATATGCATTGACTAATATAATACTGCGTAAGGTCAGGCTCTCAAACGAATCACCGCTCTCAAAACGAAGCACTCCAGTCCATTTGGACCAAAGCTCAGATCATATTAATTTCAACGCGGTGATGCTGATCTCACTAGTAGTTTGTAAGAGAGAGAAAGAGATGGTGCTCTTCTTTGCTTGTATAAAGCACGTTTATGTGATAACAACCTGAGTGGCATAATGGTCACCATACCAAACCGCCCGCGCCGTTCGAAGGGTCCTGGGTTCGATCGTTTATTTTGAAAACATTGTAATTATTAATTTATATTTTAATTATAATACCGATTTTTGAGTGGGGAATACACATGTCATGTATTCCACTAAATAAGATACTTATGTGTCCGGAATACACAAGTACCTATTTGGCTACATAGCCAAATACATATAAAGTCTGCTCTACTATGTATATGGGTTTCACGAAACGAACTGTTCTTACGAGAACATAGGACGATACGTGACTAGCAGGAACTCGTAGAACACTCGAGAAGCACGTATCACTTGAATTGTGACTTCGATCCCAAAAGACATATGGGAATTATTAAGAATTAACTTACTGTTTCTAAAACTTATAAAAATAAATAAATAAAAGTTATTTATTTCAGGCCATTTAGCCCGTAAAGTTAGTAACAATTTATTTATAAACTATGTCAGTATAATATAATATAATTTAATTTGATTTAAAAATACATTACATACTATTACTTACTTATTATATCAAAAATTTATACTACTACCTGTGCCTACGACGCCGTTCGCTATTTTATTTATTATTCTTTTACATAATCTTCCAATACCAAAACACCAATGAAATCAGGACAATGATCAAAATATTAATATATGATGATATTTGAAGTGAGTTCCCTCCGGTGACATAAATTTAAAATGAATTATAAGAATATGTAATAATATTGAATTGATAATACTAGATTTTTAAATTACAGAAAATCCTAAGAGTACCATTATCAGCAAAAGTGACTGCAGCTGGAAAGCTAAAAGATTTCCTTTTCATTAAAAATGATACTAAAAGACAGGGAGAGTATGATTCAGCGAAGAAACAATTGGACACCGGGGAAGCGTTAGACAACCCTGACTGAGAAAACTGCAAAATACAAACGTCAGTATAATTTTATTGCATTCTGAGTGTTTACCTTAATCTTAAGTCTAGCTGTTGTTGTCTGTGACTTACGATGCGATCTTTGCAATAAATTATAATATATTTTAAGATCAATCGTACCAAGCTTTACATATTTTGATCTTTACTTTATAAATTATATCATCTTTAATTCTGAGGCATATTCTACATTTTACACTCCCACCCTAAAAGAAGGCATTTTCTCGTTTTTTTTCGTGTTCTATAATACCCTGTGGCAAGTCCGTTAAGAAACACTTGGTTTTGAAGAAATAGTTACAGGTCTAAAACCATTATTTAAAATTTTACGTAATGTTTTGAAAATCCTATATTTAACAGATGACTTTAAAAGTAAAGTTATGTGTAAAGAGATATTTGAAGAGCCTCACCATCGAGCACAAGTATCTGGACTAATTGGTCCCAGTATTTACTGAATCGACTGACATTCGATAAAACTGATGCCAATTTATTATTACTTGACCGTTATTCGGCAGGAATGTATACGATCAAGTAAAGATTGAACTCAAAGATGAATGGGGTCCATTACATGCTACGAGTAAATTGTTTGCTTTATTCACAGGCCTCCAAGCTTTTATTTGTTCATGATTCACAATTATAAAATATTCTACGAATCTGCGTTAATATATTCATTTCATTAAGTATCTGCATCAATTCATTAAAAATTATTTTGTTAAAATTCCATCTTTAATTTCATTAAAGCTCCGACTGAAGTTTCGCGGAAATTTAAAACCATTTAAAAGGTGCATGTAATTTCAGTGCAATTTGTAACGGGTACAGCGTATTACTTTTCAAACATGGAAAAGCAAACTCTGGTAAACGGTGTAGTTTGGCAAATATTGACTAACCGAATTGAATCGCGCAGTTCTCTTTATTCCTTCCTTATCACTTGGAAACCGGATTTGGCTTAAAAAATAATTTGATTTTCAATAGTGTTACCAGCGCTTGGTTTGTTCAAGTTCTGGCGGTCTATTATGAACTCTTAATTCCAGCCATGTTCCAGTGCAAACGTCAAATTCGTATTACCAAAGCGGTCACGTGACACTTTTTAGACAATTATACGTTGTTCAAAGCCCGATAAATGAATTGCCTGGAACATGAATGGTTTTATAAAAGTTCATAATAGGCCCGCTGGACGTGTTAGTATGCAGGCTTTATTTGGCAGATCAGAATTTTTGATCTTTATGGATGTTATTCGTATTCATTATAATAAACTAGCTGTCCCGGTGAACTTTGTACTGCCTAACAAATCAATAAAAATGGTGTGTGTGCGTGTCACCCTCTCCATCCCCCTGTCCCTCTCAGATATAAAACAAAGTCATGTTAATTACGCCATTTATTACTGTGATAAAAACGGCTCAATCAAATTTAATGAACTTTGATTTATTGGATTCGTCTCAGCCGGATACTAAATACCAGAATGACTATTAAAATATCGAAAAAAAAATTATCAGTTGTTAAACATTAGAAACAATATTAATCAGAAAATTTAACAAATACCAAATCAACGTTTTTACTCCTAGAAAACTATCTACCTTCTGTTTTTATTCAATTCGACTAAAATGTTTATTCGAAATAGAACTAACGGGCTTAGCCTCGTCGCGTTTAATACATAAAAAGGTGTAACCCCAAATCCCGACTCCAGTGGACGAATTGTCACTTTTTATCTTGGGACTGCGCTACAATCACCCGGATCACTGAACGGGTTAATTAATGAAATCTATTAACTTTTCCCGCCTCCAGGGACGAGGATAGCACTGATTTTTTGCCGTGTCATCTATCTGGAAACGTTCCAACTCTGTTCCGTTGCGACTAGTGTTGTGCGTTTGACTGTAAGTAGTGAATGGAAGGATTGCATCGGGCTTTGCCATGCGGTTTTGTAGCTAAGTCGCATTTGTAAGGCGTTTTATCGAGCTTGGAATGAATTGCTGCTGGAATAGAAAGTTACTGATAAAAATGTTACGTTTGGTAAATTACTCGAGGGTAAATTCTGCTCTAGTTTTCATCTGACAATTTTTAGACAATGAGAACCTAGAAAATGTATTAAAAACTTATATGGCCGCACTCAGAGACAGTTAAAGGTTACTTTAATCGCTCCTTAGTACAGAATCATAATACAAATTCTGAACTGAGGAGCGACTCTGAGTGTGTTCGATATATAAAGTAATAGTTCTATCAAGGCATAGGTCGATTGGAATTTAAAAGTAATCGACCAAATTAGGTTGTCTATGTCGAGGATATCAGTCTGCATCAGAGTTCAACTTCAAGGGACAGTTCATATTAACACTTCATAATGATATTTTCCATCATAAGATACTATACGTCACTCTTATCAGTGGCCTTCGGGTGGTCAAAGGCACTTAAACTCTTCATAAATCAACACTAGATCATCATGTTTGAAAACGCTTTATTATACAAAATGTGTTAAAGAGAGAATTATAATAAAATTATGTTCTTAAAATTTTTCTGTCTTTATTGTCTCTTTTTTTCTAGGTCGTGCCGGCCAAGAAAAAATGCAGTGATGATGCTTGTGGTATTACTTATCTCCATAGAGGCTACTTACATAAATATACAATATTATTGTGAAAATGGTAGCTATTAAATATTTATACATTTAGGTAACATACTTAACATTTCAGCATTCAGTCTTCCAATTAATATTTCTTTATCTTAGATCCGCGACACAATCCAGAAGCAAAAGCCAGCTTAAATTATACATAAAGCGTTAATATCACAGAACATTGATGCGGTGTGTTATAAATATTCATGATAGAGCAGAACACGAGGCATATTAATGTCGCGGCTTAAACACTTATGTATTGGTACAAGTAACGAAAATTAAGCGGCTTGGATTACTCCCTACGTTAGCTGTCCATTGCTCGTTAATCTCATACCAAATGATTATGTTATTATAATGAAGAAACAAAGGAATTTTAACATCTAGAAATTTTGACAAGTTCTCAAGTAATTTTCCTCGATACGCATAATTTATTCAATGGATTGTTTGTTATATTACAATCTAAGCCTGTCCTATTCTTGAATTCGGGTCAAAATAAAACAAATATGGATCAACAAAACAAATCAAACGTGAGTTGTTATACTTCGTATAAATGTGAGAGCAACACGGAGAACTCTCAGGTGTGCTCCCTCAGGATATTTTCTCTTACCGAAGCAAACATAGATTGTTTGAGGTGTAAAAGGCCTCAACCATACTTGAGCCCAAACCGACCTGTCTAGCTCGTATAGTGCTGCCAATCTATGTACCACGGATCAATACCATTAAGTTTAATCCCTACGGTACTTTTTAGTAGTTTTTCTCCACCTTCATACCACATTCCTTCTAAAATTTATCTTAAAATGTTTTTTTTATTATTTTTACCCACGACGGACGGAACGGAGCGGAGGCGATATATAATGCGTTTGGGCTTAGTTGGTTGTTTGTTTGTATGTCTGTTATAGTTTTTTATGAAAACTACTGGGCTGATTTCACTGCGGTTTTTTTCATTCAGAAGGTATCATTATAGAGCAGTTTCATTGATATGTTTTATGGCGGTAGACTACTAGGGAGCGCTGCAGTAGCCTAATAATTATTAGCTACGGTAGCTATTTCATCCTTTTTCCTTTTTTTGTTTATATCCGGCGTGCGTTTTCTCAAAATTTTAATTTTCTGATTACACCTACGTACTTCGGTTGCAGAGTCAGATAGCAAGTTAATACGGGTCCCTCGTTTCATTTTTCTGCAACACACTAGTGTCTCCTATATTATTACTGTCTGTGGGTGACGATGTCTTTCAGTTAAGTGGCTCATCCGCTTGTGGTATCGAATGAACAAAAAAGCAGAGACGTGTAAATAAATTCCATGAAATATTATTAAATCGTCCGTTTTGCACTGTTAACTGCCTGAAATATCCATTGGAGTCGACGAAAATGTAAAAATATAAAATATGAGCACAAACGGTCAGAAGTAAAGAATAATAAAGCCGTCGTTAATATATTGCCATTAAAGGAAAGGAGCCGAGAGAAAAGAAAACTGATAAAAATGTTTTTTATGACGGAATATTGTGGGGACTTAACGAAGTATGTACTGGCATTAATCAGCAAGAGAATACGGACAGCCTCATAAATAATTCTACGAGCAAGTTAGTTTATTTATGTTTTGTTGCTTTGTTATTGTTGTTTTTATAAAAAATATTCACTCGAGATTTATTTCTCTTTGATCATCTTCTCGTTTATAGTTTACTTTATTGCGCCTTAAACCTTTACCAAAATTTATTTTTTATTGCGTCCGTCAGACAATGCACTGTAAATTATAAGAACCATATAACATAATGATAGCTTCTATTTGATGATTCGAAAGATCAGATATTTATGTATTCGAATACCCAAACAACTAACAGTTACCCCGACAAATAATCTTAATTGGTCATTTAAAAGTTACATAATCACTTGCATACCCACTAAGGCAATTATTAATTAGTGATTAAGTAAATAGTAATCAAATCAAGGAAATGAAATAAAACGTAAGTTCTGGAGTACCTAACTTTTGGCTGTTAAAAGTAAACTCATACAATAGGGAATCCTAAAACCTTAATGGAGATTGCTTAAAAATGTGAAAAGGTATTATAGCAATTTGCTGAACGTTAATCACTTGTACCACCCCTCGGGCTATGGAAATAGAAGGTGTACTCCACCGCTAATACAATGTCAGCTTTATTTTAATAATTCCGTTAATATTCGTAAATGACTAATGGCTTAATGGTCGGCACTGAAGGACCACTTAAAGTAATTACTGAAGTACAGCAGTACTACAAAAAGGTGTTTGTTTTTTCACAAGTACGATGTTAAAATAAGGTGAATAAACAGAACAGCTTGTTTTTACACAAATTATAATATTTAGTGAAATGAGGTTATAAACAAATACCTATATTTAATGTTGTTCATGTAGATAACCTTCAAACCGCAAACATAACCATAATAACAGGTGTCATCAAATATTATTCGTGATAACGTCAGCATATCTATAGTATTGTGGTACCAAGAAGCTGAAAATACCCGCTACGAGTATTTAAAAATCATTAAAATAATTGTTATTTTCTCAAAATTGTCTGTCTTAGGTAAGCGACAAACTCTGCAAAAAAAACACCATTGCACGACGAAAATATGACGGGTGCAGACTTTTTACCTAAAGTGTCGCGTATATTAGTGTCACGTTTTTTATGGAATCGCTCGAGACTAGTCGCTTTCCGTCGCTCCTAGTAGAATAGATTAAATATATGCTACGCATAGAAAGGATTCCAGCTCTAGTATAGATTGGAAGTGAGGGATTTGTTTTTATCAGATGTGCGGGGTCCTAACAATTCTGAGTTTTTACTACTTGGTTACATTGACCTATAAAAAGAAAGACTTCACATCATAAAAATTGGGCTATGAAAATGGCGTCGACATATAAAGTCCTACGACCCACTTACATCTTGGGGTACTAGATAAAAGAATATCCGAATTTGAAATTAGCGAATTAATGACTACAACGTGTATTACAAGTGTCATATTCGCAAGATATTTTCAACTGACGTAACTGCAAAAATATTTTTATTACAATATGTTGATTATTGCATATCAATTCCTTATTAGATAAATGTGGAATACACTTCAGTGTTGTTGTTTTATCAATATTTTTTATTTATTTATGCAGGAATAAAACCGGGGAAGTGCGTGTCAGGCCACGCGCAATGTAAAGTTCCGAAGTAGTAAGTTTATCGACTATTACTCATTAACTACTTACGCTAACATAGCCGTGATAATTTTCCTTGTAAATTCATCATATAACTTATTTTTGAAAATTTTTTTAACTTGTCCTATTCCAACCGGTTAGCCAGCAAGGAGAGGGATACTAAGATTTAAGTCTAACCAAAATTAGCACTTTAACGCCAAATATGTACTTCGCAAACGGACTTCTAATTCCAAAAATGGTCTTAGAAGGCCCATAATATTTTTGGAAGACCTTTTCTACTATACCCTACACTATAGAGCACGCAACGAATAAAAAAATCATCCTCACGTTGCCTGTAGGGGAGTTACCTTGGCAAAAAAATGTTTTTCAAAATTTTATTCTACGATTCTGGAGTTTTAATAAATATGTACATAATATACATGCAAAATTACAGCTTTCTAGCACTAAGGATCTCGGCGTTTCAAACAAACGGACAGACGGACTATAAGGGTTTCGATGTTACTTCGGAACCTTAAAAATGAAACAGTTTTTAAATCCATGCCTCTTCAATGACAGTTACAATAGGGATCGTCAGTTGTTGCAATTTTTATACATTTTGTATAGTTTCATAAAGTCTCTTTGATGTGGGAGCAGTTTGATTGGACCGTGGCATAGATCGGTCGACCAGTCCGAAAGTTGTCCGTGATTGGAGCGAATGTTTGCGAACCAAATACTGAGGTGTACGACATCCGTACAACCATTGTGTTCTCGCTTTCAATATTAATCTGAAATGGGTCAAATAAAAAATAAATAAAAACTGCACCGCTGACACCGCAACTATTCGAAAGTAGGCCAAACAAAATTGCGAGAGTAATCCGCGATTTTTAATTAACGATGTTTGAGACTAGCCTTTTCGCCGTGGTCTCAGGCCTTTATATTATTAAATTTGAAAATGCTCAATTATAAATCTTTCAACTGGTTCAATTTTTCGATATTCGAGTTTCTAATTATTTCTTTCATTTTCTTAAATTTTTTTGTGTACTTTTAACTAACTTTAAAAAAATTATTTATAATATGTCTAATGCCTGTTGAGTTACTAATACGTACCTACGTACTATTATTATTGCCCTCCAAATTTTTTAGTACCTCTTGAAATATTGTCATTTTTTTATTATCTATGCGATTTTGTCAAAATTGTTAAATTCATGGTTTTCGTGGTTGGAACATGTGTTCACTTTGACCATAGTGCAAAGTATATATGAAATGACATGTGTGTGTACCTAATTATGTATTCTGTGCTATTATTAATAAAGAATAAAGAATAAAACGGTGTAATTATCACATGTAGGTACGTATTACACGTATATATGTTAGAGTATTATAAGGCTTGCGTGCATGACGGAGATCATGGGAATTAGAGAATTTGTGACGTCATTGTTATTCTGCTCTCGAGTATACCTAATATCATATTGTGTAATGATATAATTACCTTCGCTTAGATTTTCTGAACAGATTTACCAGGTTTTAATCAACTGCAACTGTAACTGTTTGGTTTTTTCATGGATGTAACTGTTTTGATTAAAAATTCAACAAACGCAAAGATGAGCCACCTGACGATAAATGACCTTTATCACCGAATATGGACAATTGAAATAATGCTTTCATATGATTTCATACAACGAATTCTAAACGCAGTGCGTGCGGTGAGTACGGTGCTGATATTATTATGTGCGATCACCTTTAGTGTCTATTCAAAATTCTAAAAACTGAAATGGTCATTAAAAAGCGAAACTGGTATGAATAAATCAGACCTGAATAAGCAGAAAGGTTATTCATCCTAGATCGCATCACTTTCCATTCACACTGAGTTCCAAATGATGCTTGAACTGAGCTGGTAACCGAAAAGATTTTTTGCTAGTGGCGCACAGGGTTTTTAAATGCAGGAATCTTTTGTATATGCCTTCCGCAATCTCATTAACATAGTAACCCACTAATAAGCTATAGTTACTCGTTTTCCTAATTGTTGCTTCAGAATTAGAGAAAGCCACTGCGATAACGGATAATTTCTTCCAGCTTTGGGAGGTCGACCTTTGTAATTTTAGTGTTATATTTTTATTACTTTGAAATAATATGTTGAGCCTGGATGGTACTGAATTTTAAATTAAGTTGCTTCATCTAAAACAGTAACTATACAGTATGAAATGTTAATACTATTGCAAGCATGATCTTTACGCATATCAAATAGCATAAACACGAGTATATAATATGGAGCTTAACAAAAAACCTAATTTAATTTTTCTTAACAATTCCATACGCCCCATCACCACATCGTCTTAATCATCATCATCATCACTATCATACCATCACCTACGTACATACATCCACATATTGTACATACTATACTACTGACAAATAATTTATACAATTTTTTTTATACAAATAAAATTAATGAAACGCTCATAGCCCTGCGGCTTGCGTCGATCTTAAGTGATCGACAAAGTTAAGCAACAGCAAGCGCGGTTGGTAGTTGGATAGGTCACGTAATTTACAAGTAGCAGATTTCACTAAGAAAGCGATGTAAACACAAAATAAACGTCTTCCACGTTCCTATTAACAAAGAGACTTGTAATAAGCAGTAACTGTCGGTTTTTAATTGTGGCGCGGTGTTCTTTCAACTTTCTTGTTAACCTTCTGCTTTTTCCAGCTATTTTCTTGTACGAAATTCTGGACTTAATATAACTAATAATCCTACTCATCCTATTAATATTATAAATGTGAAAGATTGTGAAGATGTATGGATGTTTGTTCCTAAATTACGGCACAACTACTTTACCGACTTATACCCTGGATAACACATAGACTACTTTTTATCCCGGAAATTTAAGGGTTCCCACGGGATTTGGGAAAAATCGATATCCACGCGCGCGAAGCCATATAAATCTCAATTAATTACTTCGAAACCACCCTATCGTGGGCGAAGCCGCGGGCAAAAACTAGTATTATTTTAAAAGTTTGTTTGTGAGAATGTATGGATGTCTGTTACTCTTTCATACAAAAAGTAGTATGGGAATTTTCATGAAAAGCACACAATGTGTACACCATCATCCAGAAAAACATAATGGTATAGGTGCTTATTATCCAGAGAAACGTTAACTTATAATTTGCTAGATGTAAGGTTATAACCTTAACTTTCTAGTAATTTTCAGTCCTATATCTATACTAATATTATAAAGCTAAAGAGTTTGTTTGGTTGAGCGCGCTAATCTTAGGAACTACTGCTTCAAATTGAAAAATTATTTTTGTGTTTGATAGTCCATTTATCGAGGAAGGCTATAGGCTATATAACATTATAATTATATATAAGTAGTTTTAGTTTTTTCCACAAATTAACGCGGGTGAAACCGCGCGGTCTTCGAAAACCTATGCTAGAACAACTTCAGTGCTATTAACTTCAGTGATATTATAATTTCACCGAGAAAATCTAAAACTTTTATCTACTGTTTTGTACCAAACATTAGCTTCCAGTAGCAAATGTTTTCAAGAAATAAAATGGTCTTATCTACTACGTTCTTATTAACAGAGAGACTACTAATAACCCGTGGCTGCCTCTTTTCTAATTGCAGCGAGGAATTAGAGCAAACCTTTGGTTAACCACCCGCTTTCTTCCGGCTTTGTGGGTTTTTGTTCTATGTAATCGCGGAGATCAAGCAACTATGATTCGCTTTAAATAGGTGGGATTTATCGGACGACATATTTCTTTACTTTATTGTTTTAAAACAATGCATTCTTCATCCCATCATCCATCCATCAGCCCTTGAAGGTCCATTGCTGGACATAGCCATATAACTTGCGCCACTTTGACCAGTCATGAGCCTTCTGCATCCAGCGGATGCCCGCTGTTTTCTTCAGGTCGTCAGTCCACCTGGTAGGGGGCATCTTATGCTCCTTTTTCCGAGACATGGGCGCAATTCAAAAACCTTTCTTCCCAACGTTATCGGTCCTTCGAACTATGTAGCCAGCCCATTGCCACTTCAGCCGGCTTATTCGTTGAGCTATGTCGGTTATCCTTGTTTGTCTACGGATTTCATCTGTGATGTATTCGCCATTGATGCTAATGCCACGTCGTTTCCACTCCATCAGCTTGAACACGTCTTCCAATGCAGCGGTGTACAGTTTTGGGGATATGAAATCCTGACTGACTCCTCTCTGCAGTCGGATGGGGTTCGTTGCTGTATCGTGTACTCTGACGGACATGGTGGCAGATGAGTACAAATACTTTAACACGTCGATATATCGAAGTGGATCCGATACCGCTGTAGAGAATTTAGTACCGCCTAGGTCTCAATAGAATCAAAAGCTTTCTCATAGTCCACATAGGCAACACATAAGGGCAGATTATACTCCTCGGCCTTTTGTATCATTTGTCGCAGTGTGTGTAAATGGTATATGGTTCTGTAGCCTTTTCGGATTACGTATTCTCCGATGGTTCTTAAATTCATTGATGTGTCAGTTGGCAATATAAAATTTAACATTACATTTAAAAATCAGGTTTTTATTTAGTCTGGCATTTTGCTTTTTCATATTTATTATTATGAAAATAAATATTTTACACTTAAAATTATCAAAACTTTATGTAATAATCTTTAATTCTTACAAAAACTTTAACGGACAGGTTTTGCTTTAATGACTATTACGTGAGTAATGTTAAATCAAGCAATTTATTTAATTTTTTCGATCGACTTGCGTTACGAATGAACCTAATTTCGGAATTGCTCAATTTATTCAGGGGATCAAGGAATTAGCATCTGAAACGATCGTCGCGACTTTATAATTGGGAATCCTGTTTATACGTCACAGTTACTGTTTGTCGAATATGCCTTTTGAATAATGGATTAGAATTCCGATTTGTTGACTCTAAGGCACTAGGTTTGGGCGGGCTTTGTGAGATAAACAGTGAAAATTACTGAAATTAATGAGTGTTTATAGACTAGTAAACTTGGACTGGTTAAAAGCCGACAATCCAACTGATGGTAAGCAGATACGAAGTACGAAGGCATCGCTTCAGTATTGCCGGTCTAGAAGTAAATGGAATCCGTTATTTTGTTTTTATATTATTGTATTACTTATTATAAAAAGAAACAAAGTTGCGCCTGAAAGAAGAGTGATAGCTATCGTAAGGTAAAATAACAATGACCATCAGTATACAACTGGATATTTTTAACCGACTTCAAAAAAAGGAGGAGGTTCTCAATTCGACTGTATTTTTTTTTACTGCGCTAAGTTCAGGCTACAAAAAAAAATTAATTTTGAATACCTCGAGGTATTTTTCTTTTACTTTTAAGTAAATCTTCATACATAGGATTCGTATTTTTGCTCCTACCACCAGTTTTTTAAATTGTGAATATTTATTAACTTACTCGTAAATAAGTATATTTTAATATCTAAATACATGGTTTTATAGTTTCACTGTAAATTCTAGAGAAAAAATTTTAACAAAAAAAGAACCATCTTCACATGAAGTACATCCAATAAAACAAAATCACCGAAATCGGTTGGCGTGCTATTGAGTTATTCGTCCATTTATCACGCAATTACTTGCAAATTTAAGACTTATATGCTTTTGACATGGATACCACTGTCAAATCTCGCTCAAATTTATGTAGGACCACACGACAAGCACCAGCTTTCGATTAAAAAAAAAAAACCTCCAAATCGGTTCACCCAGTCGAAAGTTCTGAGGTAATAAACATGAAAAAATACAATCGAATTGAGAACCTCCTCCTTTTTTTTAAAATCGGTTAAAAAAAGTTGAGACTCTGCTGTTAACCATGAAGGAGTTACCTCAGCTGGAGTCAAACCAGTAAGCAGTATCAGGTCATGCTTAAATATCACAAAAATGCACTGTCATCAGAACGAAAGTATTACGTAAAATTTCAACTCCTTAGGATACTTGGTTAAATATCTAACAAATAAAGAGGCCAAGCTAAATAAAAATGTTTCAAAAACAAAGAAATACAAACACTGTATAGACTGTTATGTAGGTTTTAATCGTCTCAAATCTAATTAAAAAAATCGAATCCATCTTCCTACTCGACTATGAATTGGAACTGTCCATAATATCCATTCCAAAAGATCAATAGATATTATCACAGTTGTGGGTCTGCACCCAAAATATCAAACAAACCTCCTGGAATGATTTCATTAATCGCCTCTTACGACATCGCGTGTAGAATGATGCTTTAGTCCAACGTTGCGACGGTGATATAAATATTCATTATTACAAAACTACCTGGTGCTCTTAGCATTGTTTATATAGGAAAAGATCACTGCTAAGAGCAAAGCAGTGTAAGTTTCCCGATGTATTATGCACCTTAATGGCTTCGTTGATATTATTGGACATACTGTAATACGATATAACATGTTATTGTGGATTTAAGAGGGTATTTACCACGATATGATTTAATATCCTTACATAAATCATGAAGTGCTCAAAGCCTGACAACTTGAATGATTGGCCGAGTTATTGGATGGGTGACAGCTAGCAGTAAACATTTCTTTTTTATAAATTATAAGTTAATGCTTGACTACAATCCCACCTGATGGTAAGTGGCGATGTAGTCATTGATGGTAAAGCGCATTAACTTATTAAAAGCCTATTCACTCTTGCCTTGAAGACACTCACATTATAATCGAGCGGAAATACCGTTACCTTACTTTGGAGGGCACGTAAAGCCATCGGTCACTGTTGTTATTGCAAGATAACTGTAATTAAGCCATGGGGCCACTAATCTCTTCACCAATCCGCACTTGAGCTAAAGTTAAGAAATTGGTTCTGTTGTACCACGGGCTGAAAAGTTTGGCTAAGACTTGACGGTGCATGTGGTTGCTTACACCGTAAAACGGTAAGCCGTGATTCGAACCTGGGACCTCGTTGGGCAAGCAGAGCTTTTCCATCTAAGCTACAATTAATTTATAAAAATTGTATCACGTCAAGTTTAATGTGAAATTACTTTCTTATTTTATTAATTAATATTCCCAATTCAATGCTTCGTTTTTGTATTGATGGCATACCCTCGTCATTAGGTTAATTAAGGAGATACCGAGAAAATTGAGTGGAACCCACAGATAGCAACTAGAACTCCTAGTGGTTCCAGTTTTTCAGTATACGCAGGGACCCCTGATAACAGATAATTAATTATTCAAATCCGAAATCGCAATAGTGGTAGCTGATTATGCAAGTCATAAATCTTTGAAATTTACATTCACAAATTGAGTCTGCCATATTTCCTAAGGCCCCATTAAGTCTCTCGCACCTGGATTCTGAGTAAAGGATTTATGATTTATTTGTAAATAAATTCACTACTTACATTTCTTTCATTTGTAATAAATATACGCAAATTTTGTTTATTCGTATATGTATAATAGGTATTTACACACATTAAACTATTTTTTACGTTGTCGTTTTAAATTAATGATCATTAAACTAGCAACATACACAATTATTATATGTAGCCGCGTTTGAATTTAGAAGAGCAAATTACAAATTGTTTGGTAATCAAGAGAAGAGAGAAGAGCAAATTGTTTGGTATGTTAAATTGAATATAAATTAATGATGTAAATTTTATAATTAAAAATATAAAGATTATGTTAATTATTGGAACATTATACTAACAATAGATATAATAAATCAATATTACTAACGCATTAGGCTACTGACCTGTAATGTTAGTATGTTTATGGACAAATAAATAAATAAATAAAATACAGTGAAAACAAATACGAGAAAGGAAAAAAATATCTTTCACTCTGACACAGCACTAGATGCTAGCGTGGAAGGCCATCACTCGGCAAGAACAGCACCCCGTAGACATCATGGCGGTTTGCCATGGTTTGCTAAGTGGTTGGTGGAGTGTCTGTCTAGATAAGGTGTAATTGATCATGAGAATAAGAAATTATTACAAGCTGTAAAGCAAATGGCTTTTTTTATTATTCTAATACGAATATCTACATCGCGCTATAGTAAAAATGGAACACAACACAACAAGAATGATGATAGAGATGTAAAGAGAATTCCGTTAAAATAAATACACACGCTACACACTCATAGCCCCACTAGTGTGGGGCTCAGTGATGATCCTAGTGGATTGTATGTGACGTGGATACCATGGACAACACACAAAGACAAGAACACATACCCAGATCAAGAATCGAAATTCAAAGTCATCATTCAAATTTTCGCCTCTCTGGGACTCGAACCCAGGACATTTGGTACAGCGATTTGGCATTCTAAGAAGAAATTTTAAAGTAGGAGACGTATAGTTAAATTAAGATAGGGATATAGTATCCCAAGCAGCAAATAAATCACAATGCAATGCGCAAATCCCTAAAATTTACATTCACAGATTTAGTCCTACGGTATTTGAGTAAGCTGTTAAGTCGCTCGCACCTTCATGGTGAAGCCAAGCCTGCTTAAGCCTTGAAGATATGTACTCGTATGTATGGGTTGCTTCTGTAGTCTTATTATTTGAAAATATAGTATAGTAATGGTTGTCAATAACAAGTAATTATATTATAGTAATAGTGAAATTAATAAATCAATATTACCAATATAATTTATCCTACCGAGGGGCTCTACCACCAGCAGGCCGGATTTAGTTGCCTCTTACGAGATGTAAATGCCTTTACATCGCGGGGAGGAGGGTTAAAAACATTCTTACGTAATATTTTTATGTGAAAATTGATCTAAACACGTTTTCAGTCTTTAATTACCCATCTATTTTTACACATTTAAACATGAGATTCTTAAGACATTTAAACATAAGGCAATCAAGCAGATTTTTCGTCAAATTGTGAATTTTGCATTATAAAACAATATGAAATCTTAGTAAGGAGGGGGAGGGGGGTTCAGAGAAATCTTATGTATCCTTACATGGGGGTAGGGGCGTCAAAATAGGCAAAATTGTCCATACATATCCATCATATATCATTAATATTTTTTCTAGAAAATCATTCGTATACACACACCAATCAGTAATAATAATAATAACGCTTCACACTCATAGCCCCACACTAGAATTCCCTGTATCATGGGTACCATGGACAACACGCAAAGACAACAAAGAAACGTCCAGACCAAGAACAGAAATTCAAATTTATCATTCAAATTTCCGCCTCGCAGGGAATCGAACCCAGGACCCTTGGCGCTGCGATCCGGCATGGTAACCATTGCGCCACACGGGTCGTTTAACAATGGTTTTAATACTTATATAATTAATAAAAATATAAATTTATTCATGTTCATGTTTAAGATACTCATTTAACCAATGTACTTAAATTAGCGGTACAAACAGCCCAGTAATTAATTTAACATAATCCCTCTTTGATCAATTACTTAAATTATAATAACAAATTAGGCAATTACATACACCTACTTATCCTTCGCCGCAAACAGATCACGGGTTTGACAATTACGCTAATGGATGGTTTTAAAGCTATATTAATATTAAATTATAACTGAGTCTAAATATCTACCTGAATGCATTTATGCAATCATTATAGTTGTATGAAATTTGACTAAAATCCATGCGGGCGAAGTTGCATGCGGAAGCTAGTATTTATATAAAATACAGGCTTGGCGTACGTTTTATTATTGTTATAGAAAAGACATTATGTAAGTTTCATAATTAACTTTAATTTAAATACATTATTCAGTAACACTGGATGTGGATAATTAGTTACGTTGAACTAGGAATAGTTATAATGACGCCATAAAAATGACACAATGCAATTATTTTTGATCCGATGTGTAACAAAATCCATTTTGCTACTGATTAATTTAGTTCACAACATTAATATTGTATAGTTATGTAGTTATATTGCCACTAAAGTACTGTCAATTAATGTGAATTATAGTGAAATATAAAGTAACAGTAAATAAACTCTATTGTACAATAAAAGAAAACGTAATAACAAGGCGGAAACAAAGAAAATGCAAACAGCGACCTCTTCCAACAAGTTTTTTTTTCAACCATTACCGAATATTATTTTACAAATAACTTCCTAAAAGAAACTGTATCAGGATGAATAAGGACTCTATTTACATTGACATAATATGCTTATAAATACTATTAAGGAAATTCGTGAAATCTTACTAATATTATAAATGAAAACAGATTTTTACCACAAAGGTATACCATGATGTGAAATAAGATAAAGATATTATGTTTTTCGGCCTAACAACGGCACCCTGGCAGTTACACAGCAAATAATAACTCGCATAGCTGGTGTTCCCAAACTGCAATCTGTTATATTAACTTGCATTATTACCCAAATTAACTTCGAATGGTATGTGTTGAATAACACAACGTCAAAGCAAGTTGTTCCCAAACATTGTTTAGGGGTTACCGCACACTAGTTCAATCGCGTTTGACAATCTGTACTGCATTCTCACGGAACAAACTTACCCAGTTTAGCATACTACAAATTTCGACAGCCACTATCAAACCGTTATCGCTGTATACGCTGCTCAGTTGTTTGTTTCTGTTTACACAATAACATGATATCGATTATACAGTGGTATTAATATTTCTAGGTTTTTCATAAGTTGGTCGGAAATGCATTGGTAAAGCCTCTGAAGTGTTCTTGACAAGATCAATATTATTATATTCAATATTACGAGTATGCTACATTTTGTTAAGTGGTTCCGGGTTCAGTTCCGCATAATACAAAAATATGATACGAATATAAAAAAATTCCGAATCCTTGTATGTTAAAATAAAATTCCGACTGATTATTTTTATTATTAGTAGATACAGATATTTCTTGTTGACGTTAACTTTGAACAAAACTTTGAAACAAACATCTGTTGCGATCTAAAACTTACGAAGCTTGTAAGTTTGTCCCAATTAACTAAGAATTATTTCTAAAATGACATATCCATATTCCGAATTATATTACCACAGAAGACACACATTAACAAGTCCTTCAGATATCTTGTTACGAAAATTTCGAGTCAGCTGCTGTTCCACGCAGAATATCTGAACTTCCCGGTTTAATGAAGTCGCATCTTCCTCACATGTGAAGTAATAGAAAGGGATGCAAGTATACCCTAAATTGTAAATGGTATTATTCCAGATGGAACAGAATTAGGTGGTTCCATATTACACGAAGTTGCCAATTACATGCAGGGTGACATAGTTTCATATTCAGGCGTGTGTGAGTAAATAGGGTCTATACGTCTATTTGGTTGCTACGACGTTTTCGTGACGCGTTGTTTAGAAGTGATGCGTAATGGAAAACTAAAAGGTCGTATATGCCGACGGAGTTAAGAGTCATTTTTGATCGTATAGTTGTAACAGTGTTTAAATTGAATGTGGAATTTTGAGTCAGGCAGGAAATGAGCTGGCAGTCTCGATTAATTTTAATTGACAAATCATTTTGATAGTTGCTCACAGCAGAGGTTAATATGTAAAATAGGGAATAAACACATTGGTAATTTATTGAGTAAATCAAACCATTATAAAAGCCGGTTGTTTTATGAAAAGTTTATTTCTGTATGTGTATTGTGTAATGAATGATTTTAACAATGAGAATCAAATGAGAAGGAAAGTAATGTAACATTAATTACAACCTGTTTTTTGGTTGTCTATGAAGTGAAAAATATTATAACATAAAAAATATAAAAGCACTTCTTAAAAGATGAGCTGAGGAGTATTTTTTTTGTCATTTCTGTTCCTCTGTGACAAAATGGTGGTAAAATAAAAAATGTTTATAAATGTATGAGGGATAATTTTAATTTAATTATTTTGAATTGAAATGGGAAAAAGAGATCTCCTGCCAGACGAGGTAGTGTTGCTTGGAGGACGGCTTAGCACCAACTAATCTTGTCAGAGCGTTTTACATGGAAACGACGCAGAAATCTTTGATAGCGTGATTTAGGTCAGTGTGACGTTGCCATGTGACGTGTGTATGGCCGCGGTGGCAAGCGCCATCGTGTGGAGAAACATGAAATCTAAGAACTGTTTTGAATTTTATATTTTATTTAACGCAAATTATGTTTTTTGAAGTGAAACTTCTTTAGAATCGTTGTGATTTCAAACCGGATGCAACGGAAAAAACGACAGGTAAGAGACACAAATACAAAAATGTGTAGGAAAGAATGAGACAGAAATATACTCGGCAAGCATGCATATAATATAACTGCTAATTTCGTCATTGAATCTAACTTCTCCGTAGCTCAATGGTCAGGACGTAGATACACAATACCTGATGCGCAGGTTCGCGTCTCTAAGTATTTCTTTTTTTTAGTTTTATTTTTATACTGTTTTTAAATACTTTCAAATGCTCTTTTAAATATTTTCAAAGAATTTATCAACAAAAAATAAGAATTTCATTTTCGTTTTTTATTATCTGTCGATCGACCGACCGATTGTTGTTTCTTAGTTAGTCGCTAGATGGCGCGCTACAGTAATTTTGTGTAAGACGGCTGCTAGATGGCACTTATTAATTTACGTGTTGTTGTCGAGGGGTTTGCGCGGCAAAGAGGGAACTAACGCTCAAGGTCCTTGGCTCGGGGACGCGCCTTAATACGTGCTTGTATTTGAGTATTTAACGTGTGTTAACGTGTATGTGAAAACTACGTGAGCTACTGTACACTGTATGCGGCTGCGTATTACAGCTTTTTAGTAAGATGTCAGCGTGGTGTGTTATTATTTAACTGTGTGTTTGTGAGTATTTTTATATCTTGTTTAGTTTCACTTCTATCGTGTGTGAATCGCACACACACCTTTTTTTAATATAAAACAATGTTTAAATTGATTCAACAACAACAGCAGCGTTTCAACAACGTTACATTTTAATAATGACTTTTGATTTTACTGCGAATACATTTCGATGTTCCGTTTAGCATTTCCTTTCCTGTAAAAATTATGAACAGGTTTTATAATATTATATTTATTAATTAATTACTTGTTACATTATATCCAAAATCAATATGATATTTATTGGTCATAAATAATAAGTATTAATTAAGAAATTGTATTTCCAATGTTTCCGCTATGAAATTCATATATCCCGCACTTCCGTGCCACCATTAACCTATACTTATTCTTACTGTTTTTACAGCATTAATTTTTGTTGTATGTATCAGTGAGTAGGAAAAAAGTAACCTCAGTAGTTTCTTGCCGCTTCTTCTCCCGGGAGCACTCACAGTAGGGACTTGTTGAAGCGAAGGCGTAGAGTGACTTTCGAAAAGCGTTTGTAATATCAGAAATAAAGTGAAATGTTGCTATATTATTGAAGTGGTTAAAGTGAAGCGATCGATATAGTCATAAATAAAGTGATTTGTGATTTTATCGTCCAATTATTTCAATCTACGATGGATTCTCTTGTTAACACGCCGACATGTGCGATGTTGCCACAAATCGAATATACGCAATGTTTGTATCGAAGTTGAATTTTGATTTTGATGTTGGATTTTGTATCGAAGTTGATAAGGGATCGTAAGATAAATCGAAGAGTATTTTATAAACATTTTTTTTTGTTTAAATTTAAGGTATTTTAATTGACTTAGAACTTATTATTCTTACTACTTCTATTGACGAGATAGCATTGCTAAAATTATTGACATTTATTGCTATTATTAGGCACAAAAAATCATACCAAATTCAGCTAATCTACTCTACAGTGGTTCAATATTCTGGAGTTATACAAATATTGTTAGCTTACCTTCTCCAGTATCAGATTTCATGAATAAACACGTGACAATTCCAACCTTTTCTCTAGGCTGGAGTATAAAACAAGACCATGTTACCCTCCGTCAAATCACGAAAAAATTGGTCGATCCGTGATGTGAATACGAAATGGGTTTAGCTATTGTACATTTATGTATATGTTATCCCTTTTACTGTCAATAATAAATAAAAAAAAGTATGAAATGTAGTTGATATGTTGTAATTTCTAAACTGCTCTCTTTAAATTACTTGACATTACGACAATTAATTGATATTTTTATAAAAATAAATTAATTTTATGTCCAGTGAAGCAATTGCTACTAGCGTTAAATAAAACTATGAATAAGAATATTTTTTCATTACGAAGAAAATAAATAATTTTTGATGCAAAGCATACTAACTTTTTTGTGAAAATAGCCAGCAAATGAGCTGACTATCCACTTGATGGTAAGTGACTATCGTTGCCCATAGACATAAGCAATACAAAAGGCATCACTGATGCGTTACCGGTTAAGAAAGAAACAGTAAAACCAAAGAAGAAAACTGCTTCTTTTTTCTTTAAAAGTAATTATTATGCACAGAGTATTCTACCGATTTTGTGTACTTCATAACAATGTTAGCTGTAAACCGGTTGCATAACAACAGTAGCTAGTATCACCTTACAGAATTTACGGTGCTACGAGAACACAGTAATTATTCAGAAGGAACATGCACAACGTGTACTATTTATTTCATTTTGCTTGCGATAAACAGGCGACGTGGTGAGAAAATTGCATAATTAAAACTACATAGCTTGATTAAACAGGACCTACCCACATAGTCTACATAGCTTAAGAAGAAGAGCAATAAAACCAATAACAATGAACTTAGTAAATGTTATTACAAGTGTACTAGTACCGAATCTAAATGAATTAGGCTGTTTCTGAAATAAGTGGTAATTTACGTTTTTTATACGTCATTATTTTGGGAACGTTGATCTTATCCTTCCCCCACTTCACTCATAGTTTTTTTCCGATACCATTATGCTCAGAAATCGTAGTCGTAATTACATCCTGTAGAATCCAGTTGGTAGCTAGCTAGTTAGCTTATCTAATTGATAAAAAATAAGTGCCTTACACCTAGACTAACCATTGGGAATATATTTAATGTTATGAAGTTCACCGACCTTCAAGAGCAAGAGAATTCGAGCTTCGCAGGTTGTTCAACAGGCAGTGCCACAAGCAGAGAAGGCTCTGACTTGAGGAGAGATTTTGACCCTGAAAATATTCGCAATAAGGCAACGTGTCCAAAGATCCCCCTGGTCAGATTTCTAAATTCAGAATTATAAATACTTTGGCTTGAGAGCGAACTTTCTTGGCGAGAGAGAGAACTTTCTTGGCCGGTAACGCATCAGTGATGACTTACTACGTGAGACGACGATAGTCATTTACCATAAGGTAGGTTGTCAGTTCATCTGTCAGGTATTTTCATAAAAAAATACAATAAATAAGTGATTTTGCAACAATGGTTTCATAGTATAAAATTTTCCGCTTCATCAACTTAATCGGAATTGAGTTTCGGCCTAAGTAAATATAAATTGATAAGTACTTAAAACATTTCTGTATTAATTTATGAAGTGTTTAAAATGGAAACTTGTAAATTATTTTGCACTGAAAATTCTGATTAAAGTTATTTATTTTGCACTGAACATTCTGAACAAAGTTAACAGGGTATAAGAAACTTGTTTCAAAATAATGTCTCGGCAGGTAAATTGTGGATTGCGTCGAGAAATTTAAGAACCTTTGATAAATTATGCTAAAATCTATATTAGTTTGAAAAATACCACTTGTTTCTTAATAAGCGATAGATGTTAATCCAATTTTAATTAAGGATCGTAGCAAGTGGAAAGAAGTGGTCTCTGCCTACCTCTACGGGAAAGAGGCGTGATTATATGTATGTATGTATGTTAATTCAGCTGTGATAAAATAAAACGTGACCATCGCATTGCTAAACATCAATATCAGGTTTCAACGATGCATTGCCGGTAATCACAGATAGAGAAGCAAGGGCCCTACATTGTTTCATAAGCACCCGTGGCCCAGGAACAAGTAAGCGTTAAATTTATCTGTCACATAAATGTCGGGGCCCGGTGGAAACACCTCTCGGGACCTCTCAATTAGCAACGTCACTAACAAAGTGGGCTAGATATTAGATCGTTCGGCTCGTATAATAAACAGATCTCGGCTCAAGAGCACGATATCAGGTCTTACGAATGTCATTTTTACATACGATCTGACATATTCCAGCATCGCAAACCAAATCTTGATATAACAGAGATCAGTTCATTATAATACATATAATATAATAATATTTTTGTATATCGTACCCGCAGTGGAAAAAAGGCATAAGATGAAAATTGCAATTTTACAGGAGAGCTAAAAACTGTTAAAATATCAGTAAGTTGTCAAAGGAATTTACATTACTATTTCTTGCACAAAACCGTCAAGATTAATGAAAAAAATTTGAAAAAAATGAGCATATGCAGCTTTTGTCCCTCTTTCCAATCGTATTAATAACTCAAATCTAAAGTAACACGACTTATGCTTTTTTTTCACCGAGGGTGCGATATATCAGTTACCTTACTAAAGTAAGTCTTCAAAAACCTGCCACACATTAACTTTGGATCATTTGTTTTTTTATAACGCAACGAGTAACCGCCCTCGCTTTGCTTCGGTTTTCTTTATTTTTTACACCTTGGGTTATATTATTGGAGTTTTATTAAGGATCCCTAATTTTTTTGAAAATGTAATATAGCCTATGTTACTCGGGGATAGTGTAGCTTTCCAACAGTGTAAGAATTTTTCAAATCGGTTCAGTAGTTTCGGAGCCTATTCAATGCAAACAATCAAATCTTTCCTCTTTATATATTAGTACTAGGAAATCGCCCTGGCTTCGCTTCAGGAAAAATAGTAAAAAAAATATATAATATAGCCTATGTCAACCCGGGATAATGTAGCTTTCCAACAGTGTAAGAATTTTTCAAATCGGTTCAGTAGTTTCGGAGCCTATTCAATGAAAACAATCAAATCTTTCCTCTTTATATATTAGTATAGATAAAAACATTTTTTAATCTGCACTAAGTGACTCTTGGGTAAAGTTACCGATAGTAAAGTAGTGATATTTTTTGTAACAATTTTAATATAATGTAGTGATCAGGATATAATGAATATTGTACCTTGTCAACCAACTATATATCTATAATCCACAAAAATATTATTTTAAATTTCAAAACAAAAAAAATATATCATCATATTATCATCTTTACTAAATTCCAATTTAAAATTAACTATAATGTTTAACACTGGCGTAATCATTGTAATTATATACTTTATATCCCATAGCAATTATAAATCAACTTCCAACTGAATTTGTAGTATTTTAATTAATTACAGTTCACAATTGATTTATTTTGTTTCGGTGTCATGGAAAGCGTTAGAATATACTATTTTAAGAAGGATATCTATATCTACTTCACGAAATTAATTTACTGAAAGCAAAACACTCGAAGTTCTATTTTAATTAATTTGTACGCAGTTAATAAACTGTTTCGCTTTGAACAATATACTTTAAGACTATAATATAACAGAGTTAACCACTTATTACATAAATAAGAGACACTTAATGAAACTTAAATATAGGTACAAGCGTATCATTAAAAATAATAATAAAAACATTGAATTGATTTTAATTTGTTTATATAAAAAATATGATGTATTACGTGATGAACCAATTATCCAGATTTTACCTTGAACGTGTACACGAAACGGCTTAGGAGCTAAACGATCAATCCGCTTTGATTCAATTTGCATATTGTTTTACTTTAATGTGATTTCCATTTAGAAATGGCAAACAGGTTGTTATTGTAATCTATTTTTTACACAAGATAAGTCAATCTTTAACTACAATCCCACTTGTTAATGGTACGAGTATACCTCAAGCATAATATAATATACGTTTAATATAATTATGTATTGTGGTAGTGGTGGAATATACCGATGTAAAACTATAACTGATCAATGTCTGTAAATTAAATGTTATGCATGAATCGGGCTGGAGACCTACATGAACATTCTTTAATCTCTTTTCTTTCTTGAACGGTAATCGATTGGTGGTTTTTTTTTGCGGGACAGTTGCTGTTGGCTCTAGCATTTTTAGAGCTTCACCCGGAAGGAAAACTTGGTGTCGTTGGTGATGATAATGTCTGCAGGACTTATTAATACAAGAGATTCGGAAAAGCGCGCCTTCCTATGATTTTTAGAATTTCTTGTCTGTTTGTCTGTAAGACTGATCTCGTTAATCATAGAAAGCTTTACTGGTTTGGATGCACTTTTCAGTGACGTTTTTGAGTCAGCTTGAAGTAACAGCGTTTAGATCGGCCCATACATATTATAATATCAAGAATAAAAAACATTTCTCCATTCGAAGTGGGGGCGTTTACTAGGCTAGTAATCATTTTAAATGTCGAGGTGCTTTTAAATAGAAGAAAAACTCAATCATTCGTGACACGCGAAATATAGGCACCGCCCACAAAATATCATATTCTAATGGTATACCATCATCAATCAAAAATGAATAATTTTGTAATCGTATTTTGTGCATTAATTTGATGTTGTTATAACCTAAAAGTAACTGTATTTCAGAATTTCATTCAATAATGAAAACGTGTGAACGTTATAATTATATTGAGATAAGAGGGGTGGAAGATCGTTTGTGAAAGTGGCGTAGTTACGACAGGATGCGGAATTAAGTAGAGGATTCACTTCACTTACTATATTACATACTCGTTTTTACTAAATTTTACAATATTGATAATTTTTTCGTTTTGTTTAATTACGTGATACAAACACAAACGTAATACAAACTTCCCATTTTTTACCCCCATAGATAGATTAGACCAATGTTATTGAATTTTTTGTTGATGTATATAAAAACGCCACTAAACACAGTATTATACTAAAATTCTAGTAATAGTATGAATTGGGAAAGTTTGTTGAGGATATAATATGTTTGTTCTTTCACGACTGAAGGGAATTTCATGAAAAGCATGCACATAACGGGTACTTTTTATCCCGAAAATGTGACAACTATTATGTAGCTAAGAAATAATTACATATCTTACATGATACGTGGTATGCGGTTACGTTAACAGTTTACTTAAACGCAAATTACCATAAACTCAAGTTAAACGAAAAGGAACGTTTAACGAGTTCATATGAAATTTAGCCGCGCAATAAAATGTCGTAAATCACTTCCCCCAATGACTGAGTCGTGATTGTCTGAAACATTTCGTCACTTGATGTTGAGTTTTTTACTATCGCCATATATTTCCGCCTTTACGACTCATATTAATAAAATGCAATACATACATGGGGTTTTCAACGAAGCTTAGGTGTCCAGAAAATTTGGCTCATTAGAGTTATTATATTACTTTTTATTGATATAAAAAGAAAAGAGCATATTTTGTACCTATGTAACTTTAGCCTGGGATATATAAAATGACTTGCAATAATTAACTTAAGTATATTCTTTATTATAACTAACGTTTCAGGTAATTTTATCTGAACCATGAAGGTAACGTAGAGGTTAAGTAGATATACTTTAAACACGTTCTATACACACTAGTGTTTAGAAAATAAATTCTAATAGGAACTTAATTTTAATTATGCTATAATAAGCTATCCTTACTACCCTGCTAATATTATAACTAGTATCCTGCTAATATTATAATTTTAAAAATTTGTCAAGATGCTTGGATGGTGGTCTTTTCATCATGCGATAACCGATGCACGGGTTAAAATAAAACTTGGCACCCAGATAGTACATGTACAGAATAAGAAAATTATAAGAAAATAAAAATACCAAGATAACAAACTCGCGACGGGTTAAATATACAGTAAGCGTAAACTCCAGGTATTTGCAGTACACTCTAGACTTCTTCTGTATTCAAAGACGTTTTAATTTGTAAGGCTGGCGCTTATTAAACAAGACACTCAGAGTCGGAAGACGTGTTGGGTGCAAAAGAGCAGTCGTTGAAAAATGCAGATTTTCTTTATTTTCGTACTTTTCCTCCTCTTTATGCACGTACCTTTTCACTTTGAATTAGATTAATTTTTTTTTATTATCAGCACTCTTCCTAAAGTCGTTATATTTTATACTTCTACCCTGCCCTGGCATCGAATAGGGAAACGTATGCCTTAGTACCAAGGCTCAAAGAAATAATGACATGACATTCTTTATATTGACCTCTTTATGTAAAATACAAGTATTACTCCAAGCTTACTACAAGACATTAGAGAAATTTTCATTAAAATCGATTAAGCCATTTTGGATTGGCAGTACAAATGTACGTACAATAATACAATAATTCTAAAAAATTCTACCACTTTTATAATACGAGTATGTCAAATTACAACTTTCTTGCAGTAAGAGATTTTATGCGTATGCTCTGCACGAATGGATGGATGGACGGACATGGCGAAATTATAAAGGTTCCTTTTGAATACAGAACCCTAAAACCAACTGTCACAAGTAATATTATAGCAAATAGCTAATCCACTCTGAAAACGACCAATGTTTATTTTAACCTAGCGTCATAAACCTATCAGCTGGGCCAAATGGGAATCATTTTTCCCATTCCTCGACCGCGTTCCCAGTATACCCTGAGGAAGCAAAAATATGTTACAATTCAACTCCTCGTGGACAAAATGTTTCAAAGGCAATTGCTTCATTTAAAATAATGCACGGTCGCACTCAGGGAAATGTACTGCCTTTACTTTTAGATAAACAAGCATAAAATACACTGGATATTTTTATCTTCGAAAGAATTTAGTTATTTAAAATAGTTATCATTTTTAATTTTGTTGTTTACTAAAATTGCTCTAGGACTTTTTCTTGATATAAAAATTGTAAATCTATGTCAAATAAGACTGTTTGTCGTATGCTTTTTTGTGAAGCAAGCGTCTTTTATCATATCCATCCATCCATCAGCCTTTGGAGGTCCACTGCTGGACATAGGCCTCCCCTAATTTGCGCCACTCTGACCGGTCCTGAGCCTTCTGAATCCAGCGGATACCCGCTCTCTTCTTTAGGTCGTCAGTCCACCTGGTCGGGGGGCGTCCTATGCTCCTTTTTCCGAGACGTGGGCGCCATTCAAGGACCTTTCTTCCCCAACGGTTATCGGTCCTTCGCACTATGTGGCCAGCCCATTGCCACTTCAGCCGGCTAATTCTTTGAGCTATATCGGTCACCCTTGTTCGTCTACGGATCTCCTCATTTCTAATTCGATTACGTAGAGAAATACCGAGCATAGCCCTCTCCATAGCCCGCTGCGCTACTCTGAGCTTGTAGATTAGGCCAATAGTAAAGCACCACGTCTCGGATCCGTATGTCATCACTGGCAACACACAGTGCTCGAACACCTTCGACTTCAGGCACTGAGGTAGTGTTTTGGACGACAAGATATGACGCAGTTTCCCGAACGCATATAAAACATATCATATAAAACATACTAAATATATACCCTAAAAATCGATCTAGTAAATAATTCAAAGCCTTATTAAATATATATTGTATAATATGATACATTCCATTAATGCCACCATAGTAATTAATAGAGAAAGATACACGACAATAAAAGACTTTAAACGTTCATTGTGGGTGTTAAAAAATCCACGCAATTATAAAATTGAGCATAACACATAAATAGCCCGTATAAGGAGAAAACAGAAAATCAACCATTTTCTAAAGTGTATCAAAACGTAAAATTTATTTGTCCATGCCAAATTTAAGCATTCAAATTGGATCCTTCATACATCAGTGCAAAACCGCAACACAAAGGCGGCTTTTATCAACAGTACAATCAAACATCTACGAGTACGAGTTACTCGTCATTACGTTTCGTATAATTACAAGATCTGGCACGAAACGGAATAACGGATGTTTAGTGATACACGTATAATGCGAATACCTGTCTGGAACACGCAAACGTTGGCTTTCATTAATTTCACAGGAGAATGGTCTTAAATCATTGCGGTGAATGATCTCATTCTACGTAACCGTACAACGTCCCCAAGCAATCTCGAGATTTACGTAGCATTATTCTTACCGTTGAGAGTCATAAAACAAACCTTTTAATAGGACGAAGCAATCGAGAACCGTTTGGCCGTGATGACGGCCCAGCAAATACTGCTATTACAATTGTAATTGCCTGATTTCGATTTAACAAATACCTCGTCGTTGGAGGAGAGCTTGCAAACGGCGATTAGATTGTAATGTAAGGTCAATTAGTTACTCTGATTGATTCAAATGGATTTGAATTCAAAGGGCGGTCCCAAGAATCCTTTGGGCTTTGATGACAATTTTCAAACACAAATGACTTATAAGATGATGATATAAGACATTATCAAGTAATTTACCCAACAAAGTCTTTTAGGTTGAAATCAAAAATCAAAGAATATTTAATTTTTTTGTAACAGTAGGTAACGTTGAAATGTTACATGGATGTTTTCATTGTGGGTTTGCGAGTTTTAGTATTTTGCACTTATTATTAGCTGAGTTATACACCTGAATTTTTTCCTAAATTTCTATACGTATTTTAGTTTAACAAAGTATTTTGTTAAATAAACCTTAGCGTTACTGTGTGAAGACCATCAAAAACTTGTAGTGAACTTTGAGAGTCGTATTTCGCTTCGATAACTTACTCCGCTGCCTTGTAATCCTGTGAAGCTTAAAATGTACTCTCAAATTATTACACTTCTGCAACAATTTTTAACCTCTAATTAAATCACAAAATCTTTGTATCTTTTTTATGTATGTCGACAAACGAGCTGACTATCCACTTCATTGTCAAGAAATAAAAAATAAATCATTTATTATCTTATCAGTTAGTCAGTCAGATTAACTATGACAGTTACGTGAATTTAATGACTTGAATTTCAATTTACCACTCAACCAAATGTTTGTATTTGTATATTTGGAAGTATTCTTAACGTACCCCTAGCATACCTGAGAGTTTCTTCACTTTAATCAAAGATATGCAAAATCTTCCACTTGACTAGCGGGGTGAAGTGCTTATAAGCCGTCAGAGCCTAAAATAGTTTTAAAAGTAGGCTAAACTCAGCAATAGACGTAAATATTTTTCTGTCAAGATAAATAGTGACAAAACAAATAAAAAATGAAACAAATGAAAGTATAATATGAAAAAATTAAAACGGTTTTATTTCAAAAAACCAGTGTCCTTCAAATTACTGTAATATTTTAATTTCGTTAAAGAATAGATCATATTATCCCTATATATATTAAATAACGACTTTATATTGTAGACTAGGATAAAAGTATTAACGCAGGACTTTATAAAGGTTTAAAGATAATTACGACCAGCGTGCAAATTTTGTAATCTCACAAATTAATTAATTTTCAAATCTGGTTTCATAGTATTCGGTGAAAAAGAATCGAGTAACTTGAATTTTGTACTTAATTCAGTGTCGACTGTCGAGATGGTTAGCGATCTCTGCCAAAATGACAATCAGACTGACTTCTCTACATGCATTGAAAATAATTAAAATTCTCGCAGCAGTTGATATGAAAATGGGTAAACCGTATGCGAAGACCAACAAGAGCTCAATATAGAACTTTGCTGCCATATTAAACTTTGACTACTATCTACACTCCGCACAAGATAAAGTAGAATACTAAGAAATTTATTTTAATAAAAAATTATCAATTTCATTCTTGATTTGTTATTTTCGTTTTGTAAACGAATAATAATCATTCCTAACACAAAAAGTCCACAAAATTCTTGTCAAAAAATAACTGACTTCAAAATTAGGCTTTATGGTGGCCATACACGATCAAGTATACTTGTCAAGTTTGCAGCGAACTTGACGCGGCATCCAGTAAACTTGACAGTGTATGGCCACGATAAAGATATCTGGCTATTTAGTTCTCATGGATATGGATATACTGGATGCGGCATGTCAAACTGCAAAGACAAGTACACTTGATCGTGTATGGCCTCCATTACTCAAAGACGACTCTTCAAATCTTGCTTTTCAATGAGAATACATGACAAGCACCAGCTTTCAAATTTCAAAAGAATCATCAAAATCATTACACCCACTAAAAAGTTATGAGTTATAACACATATAAAAAAGCAGTTGAATCGAGAAATTTCTCTTTTTTTAAGTCGGTTAATAATTAGGATAAGTTTAATGTTGAATAAAAATGTTTTTATTTTTAACATCGTTAAAAGTTACCAATAAATTATCTTTAAGTTACCAATTATGATACCGTACAATTTTTGTTGGTGATAATAAAATCACAATCAACAGACGCGCGCGCTGAAGATTTATAAAAATAAATCCACGCGTTTTAACTACAATATGAAAAGAAAATAAAGGAAATCGGTTAACAAACAGAGGAGAACAAGAGGTATTGTTTTCTCTACAGTGAATTAGTATAAAGTAAAAAATAAAAACCGCTGGGTTCCTATCTCAACTGGTGCTATCAAAAAAGCTATCATGATATACCTACCTTTTTTCCTTATGGTGAGCTCTTTAATTTAATACCCATATTGCATGGAATAACCATTTAAATTTATTTTTCATATTTAAAAAATGGCATCTTACAGCTACCATATTTGTTTTTCTTAATGCCACCTATCTAAAAACACTTGGATTATTAAGACAAATCTAACGATATCTTAATCATATAAATTGGTCCAGCGGGTTTGAAGATAAGAAGTAATAAAGAATATACATAAAAACTTATAAGATACGCACGAAAAACCTAACCCTTCCTTGGCAGGTAAAAGCACCTTCAACTTTAAAATTCACACACGTAACTCAATAGATGGCGAAGCAATGACACCGAATTTTGAAGCAAACCATGTTATCTAATAAAACTTATTACACACAACGACCATAAATTTCGCCGTGTATATCCTACAAAAATCACGCACCTTTTTGCCGCCGGGCCGGGCCAAGTAGCTCTTTCTCATGCAAAATACATATACAAGGCACGCAACCCCGCCCGATTTATTTCCGAAAGGAACAATGCGAAACAATAAAAAAGCGGCGTACGTGCGAACACGAGTTCGTATCGCGTGACCTTCGGATAATAAGTGACGCGATTGAATATACGAGTATAGTGTCATTTTCTTACTTTCCCTTTTCATTAGTTTGAAGAAGTAATTTTTATAAAAATAATTATTTGAATACTTATACAAGACTCGTCTTCCGGCTGGGGACTTAAGAGCCAATTCTTTCTGTCTATTTCTTCTCTTTTTCATAGCCGGCAACGCATCAGTGATACATTTGGTGTCACTCATGTCCATGGGCGACGATAGCTACTTACCATCAGGTGGATTGAAACCTAGTGTGTTGAATATTTCCTTTAAAAAAATATGTCCTAATTTCAGTAACCATTACAAAAAATTTAAAGAATCTCGTATAACAAATCCTCTTTGTTGAAAACCTTTAATTTAATAGACAGGCATAATTACACTTTGAATATTGAGTAGAGTAGGAGCTTGTAGCTACAGATATGTGAAGTCATTTGATAACTTAATTACAGTACCTACTGCCTATACATTTATAATACCTACATAGTTAGTTCTTAACAAAACAAATATATTACGTAAACATTCCATTCAGTTCAGAAGTTACAACATGACAAATAAAATCATATAAAAACAAATGACTTCTTTTTAAAGTTGAGTTTATTTTCAGTAACACAATCATAGGCCCGGTCGACGTATTCAGTTATACAATAATTTTACGTATATTATAGTCATATTTGAATTTACTCTCGAAGTCATTACGGCAAGTAACTCTCAAGAATGCGACTGTAAAACAAATTTCACATTCATTCCCTGCGCGGTATTGTCTCAATTCTCAAAAGCAACATGAGCAGATATGGAAAGGAAACGTCGCCACAATCATACATGCCTTTGAATAAGAAAAGACGCCATTTTCGCTTGAAAACCGGTCATCCATATACAATGCGACCTCAAAATACAGTGAGAGATGGCTATGGACATATAATTATTCGAGTTGGGCTAGAGCTTGTCATTCATTGATTCATTTTATCATACCCTACCAAAGGATCACAAGTTCACGTGTTAATAGAAATAAATTATTATTAATAGTCGAAATTATTCTCATAAATATACACATCATAGGCGGTTTAACCCTTATGTGAGTGACGAGGTACCCGGGTACCTTTTGCAATTTCAATCGTTTATAAAATTTATAATAGGTGTGCCACACGGCTGTAACTTCCTGAGAGCTCCTAACTAGCATTAAAATTATTGTTTTTGTAGGTTTAAACTTTCTTAACTTTTTGAAGTTTCTGATATTGACAAAACTATTTCTTACCCACGTAACCGAGTGACGAGGTACCCGGGTACCTTATAATATTTAATTAATATTTAACATAGTTTTTCATAAATAATTAAATTAGTAAAATTTAATTGTTACTGAATATTATATTTATTAGTTATGAATAAAAAAAACAATGATTTACAGTTAATTTTATGCCCATTGATGGCATTAGATTTACTTATTGAAGATTCATAACAAACTGGCCTGAAATGATATCTGACACAAGATTTTCGTATTTTTCTTTGCTTTTTATTGAGTTCTCTGCAAATGAATCTAATAGCTACAATATGAAGGTACTACTAGACCCTCGTGTTGGTAAATTTGAAGGTTCTGGAACTAACACAGGTCGTTGCGACTGTAAATCATGTCCAGGTACGTCTTGTATTGCTGATCTCACGAGTAATTACGATAGCAACGACCCATAATTGTCCCACTGCTGGGCTCGGGGTCTCCTCTCACAATGTGAAGGGTACAGGCCATAGTCTACCACGCTGGCAAAGTGCGGATTGGTAGACTTCACACAGTCAGTCGATGAAAGTGTAGTATTATCCTCCATGTGAATAATATACGCCGCTAAAGCAGCAATTGAAAAAAAGCACTAAAGGCCATCGATTTGTCTTCTGTTTAGCCGTTTAATCTATCCTATCTTCTCTGCAATGCTTTTACCTGAATTAAGGACCTCTGTATCATGTGGAACTTCAGCTCAGCACCTGAGCATCATCTGAGCAAATATGATGTTCTTCATTATCAGAAAGTAGACAATATTTTTCCAATTTCTTCAGAATTATACCTACTGACGCACAATATTACATGGGAATATATTGTTTCGTTATTCGTGTTTAAAATAATTAGGATTAATACAAACAAAACCCGACGTAAGCTCTTTGTAACTGTCTGTACCAAACTAAGTATAATAAAAATATGTTTGTTTACCTTTAACTTTATCTTAATTTTTAACCGCTTAAAACTTAACTTATTCACATACATACTTCGTCACAGTGAAGTGGGTCATAAATTAATGAACTCTAGTGTGAATTTCTCTTCAGAAACTCAAATAGATTAAGTAGGTACCCGGGTACCTCGTCACCCAATTGCGGTGTTTTATTTGTCACTCACATAAGGGTTAAGCCTGGCATGCCAGCCAATATTTTGACCTTATTCCATTTGATTTTTTTTGTAAATGTGCTCAAAGCGTGGTTTATTTTCAGAGGTGTTTATGATTTTATCATATTCCGATATTTTATTCATATTTTATTTATTTATTTAATCTTTATTGATCACAATACAGGATTAAGGTACAAATGGCGAGCTTAATGCTTTATGCATTCTCTGCCAGCAAGCCATTAGGCCAAACAGAAACACACGATGAGCGGCTATACATTCATACATACATATTTATTGTATAAAATAATATAGAATACTTATATGTCTGATTATTATATATATATATAAGACTTAAGGACATTATTGCTTACAATGTAATAAATATTATTAAATCTCTCATTTTGAATATTGATTTCAAATATTTTCGAATATATAATAATACTCATGGCTTAAATCAATTTAACCAAGAAGAGAAAAAAGAAAGATTATTATGGATAGGCAGCTTGCGTGTTTTGAATTTTTGTTTTTGACCTTAAGAGTATAATCCCATTAAACGCATTTTATGGTTTCTGCGTGATAACATACAAAAACAAAATTCCAAATACTAATACTAATAAATTCTGCTTTGAACGCATACCATAATTTTACAACCCAGAGAGTTTTTAATGTTACAAAATTATAACTTCTCTTATCCCAAAACACTCATTACGACCTACTGAATCTCTCTGAGTTGAATTGGATTTTATCAATCAGGGCATCACGCTTTTCATCCACGAAATAACTTTTTTCCACATCAGAAAACATTCTAAAAGTCCAGTTCATTCATACAAGCGTTCCACTCTACAACTGTCTTGGATGAATGACTTTTATTACGTAGAAGTATCTCAGAAACAGTACAAGAGCATTTTATTAAGATTTTCTTCTTGAAAACAAGAATCTCGGTTCTCCAATTTAGGTAAGTATCCGTTTCCTTGGATAATTATTTCAAACAAATTTTACTCGTAAATATAAGACTTGTGTAATTTTGAGTTTTTATTGGGGAAGGGGATGAATTTACTAAATTCAGCGAACATACCCGAGTGGGGTATCAAATGAAAGGGTTTGATTTATGTATTACAAAATTGGCCGTTTGAAGGGGGAGGGGGGGGGATTAGTTATGGGGAAGGGGATTGAAAGTTAAAAACGTGTATAAATTTTTTTTTGTCTTTTTATATATAACTGTCTTCCTGCCAGATAGCCTCTCTATTGTTGTATTACAAAGTGAAAATGGCATTTATTAAGCGAATGAAGCTCTCAGATATTTTCGTTTTTTTATAAAATGGTGTAACGAGTACAATTAATACCTGTCAGGAAGGTTTGTTACTAGGTTACATTTCTACATCATGGAAATTCCCGGTTTACATTTAAAATGTATTAAATTTTAGGACTTTGTCCAATAAAAATAGCCTTGTTCCATGATTAGAAAATCATGGAATAAGCTAAGTTACCTAAGTCTGAGCGTGGTGACGTTTCCCTTACCTTAAAAATCTTTGTATCAAAGGCTACATTCTCAGCGCTAAAAGGTAAAATTCCACACCGGATTTAACAGCCTCATAATTTAGCGTTACGATGCACTGTCAGCCACATATGGCTATATCCTCTCCTTTACTCAATCTTAACGTTTTAAAGACTTCAAATTGAGTGATCCATAGGAAAAATGATTAAATTAATTACTGTTATTACCCTTTCTGTATATGATGCCTTCTATGTATTCAAAATCTTATCATTCCTTGTATAGAAAATAAAATATTTATATTTGTCATCTATTAGTTCTAAAACAGGCAAACTATAGATTTTGCCCAAAACATAAGATTTTTAAAGATAAGGCTTGTACTGTCAAGCTTTACAGAGTCAGGGGCTTGGCTTTTCATGAGATCTGATAACTTTCTAACGGCGAAAACGTTTAAGAGCTTGTAAGTCTTGGCAAACTATTTTACATGAAAGGCTTTTGGGTGGAATCCAGGTTTTCTCATTAGGAAATAACAGACATGGTATGTTTTGTTGTCTTTATCTATTGTAATTAATTAATACAAAAAAAATACAATATAAATTAATCAGGATTTTAGGGATTGCGGTCTAAGGCAAAGGTTTCCCGACGCCAAGCGATGACAATATGCACACCATTTGATTTATTAGTGCATTTGGGAGTCAAATCTCTCGTGCAGAAAAATGATATTCAAACCACTGTTCTGATTACTTCTCATTAGTTAAACGTTAACCAACATCACATAAATCAGACGCATGCATTTTCATCAATCGTAATGAAATTAATTGACACCTGCCGTTCAGACTGTATAACAACTATAAAAATGTCAGGTGGTGGCTCGCTACTCACTAAATGGGCCCCCGTAAAGCGGCGCATGTCTGGGGGCAACATTGGCGTGAGCAACTAGAGGGGTGTTGAGAGGTGCGGCACCGATTTCACCATCAAGGGGGGATTGAACATTATTATTATTATTATTATTATTTCATGAAAAAAAAACTTGAGAGGTGTCAAGGGACACCCGGATAGAACGAAGTTCAGTCCCGGATTTTTTATTATTTATTATGTACAAAAAACCTGTATACCTACACTCAACAAAAATAATCGTCGCGACACCACACTGTTCAATGCGAAATAGAAAGACGAAACGAAAATAACTGGCTTGCTTTCTATGAGAGAGAGAGAGAGAGAGAGAGAGAGAGACAGAGAAACACGCGCACGCCGCACGGCTTACAACTATAGCAAAAAGTGTCGTTACAACTTTTGGTCTTATTTTTTTCCGTCTAGCCCCCTTTCGCAACGCGCGATAAGGAACTTCGTTCCAATAATACAAAAACACTAGATTATAAAGACAAAAGAAATTTTATTTAATTGTATGTATTATATTCGCTATGCTGTTTTCTTCAGTGATACTCGTATAACTACAATTCAAGCATTATCTAGTCCGCTGTCAGTTCTACCCTGTCATCATTACTTCATCAAAATGAAAATACGTCCAAAAGTTTTCTTGTAATAAAGTTGCCTTAAACATTGTATGTGCAATGTGTTTTACAAACGAATTAGAGTACTCTTGTCGTAAAACTAAGATAGTGCCTAAAATATGTGAAAGTCACGTACGTGGAAGAAAAGTTAGTACTGTAGGTAATGCTGAAATATATCGAGAGTATCTGTGTTGTAAATGTGTTGAATAGAGATGAAAATTTAAGAGTCCATTGAAACTATAACTACTTTTTAATTAATTATGATTACATGGCAAAGAATAAATATCTCCAAACTGGAAGATATATTACTCTTTAAACTGTACTGGCTTAATTTTCCATTGTGGTCATTACAATAAACCGTCAAGTACTTAAGGAGTTTACGAGAAATTTACAGAACTTCGTCGCTAAAAGACATAACTGTGCATGATGTACGTTGTATGCTGTACTTTGAAGCTAAAAATATGACAAACTCTCTCTCTTTGCGTCAACCGTATCCGTGCGTTTTTTGTATTCCAATAGGTGGCACAAAATTATTTTTTACCTCCGCATGTTGCCTCAATTGGGTGCGTTTATGATATCACAAAAAATGGCGTGATAGACATATTAAGAGATGGACGTAAATGCTTGAGTATTGTTTTTAAGGGATGGAACGTACCCAAAAATTTGCGTTTTATGAGTTGAAATAGGATTTTCTTTGATATTTTCGTAAACATTAATACTGGGGCACTTCAAAGGAATTCATTAAAATAAAATTAAACTGTCGAAAATCAACTCACCATACTTCGTAATTTTCTAAAATAAATTTACTCCGAATTAAATTAATATGATTTACAATGTTCAACGTTACTTCCTCTGTTTTTAAATTTTCTCGCTTTTCTTAAACTCTAAGACGAGAACTTTATGTTCGGATACTAAAACTTGGTAAACTCATTTCGTCCGTAGCCACCTGAAATAAGCAACCACTTACAGTCAACACTTACTGCAAAAATGGATTCTAGCAATCACGCTAATGAAAACCAGGCACGATGTCTGGTAAATATTCAACGAATTGGTGCTTTTTGCTGACACACAGTAAGGAAAAATGAACCACTTTTAGTTGATGCAATATATAAAAATGCTTGCTTTCTGTTTGAACTTGTGTAAACGGCAGCCGAACAAGGTAATTTTTTTGCGATTTTCTTACTCTTCTAATTTTCTGTACTACATACTAAACTACTAGCTTAACCTGGATATTGTTAAAAAAAAAACAACAACTCATAATTATTCCACTGCTTGGAGTCTCCTCTCAGAATGTGCGTGCCAGGATTAGAACCTGGGCTACTTCGTTCGGGAAACCAACGTTCTAACCGCTAGGCTATCACTGCTTCAAACTAGTTAACTTTGGTTTATTTGAGATAAAAAATAATACACTAAACTTGGCCTATTGGTCTCCCATGATGATATTGTACAATATAATGAAAGTTATAACCTACTAACCTCTCCACCAATCCGCACTGGAGCAGCTTGGTGGAGTATGCTCTAGGCCTCCTCAAGAGGAGAGACCCGTGCCCAGTAGTGGGCCAAGTTTTAACTTGTGATACTAATGAGGTGCACGATGAAACTCTACAAATTGTTATTAGAAACCTTTTCAAGTTTGGATATAATTTACTTGGTTCTGATGTTGATAAGCTACATGTAGTGTAGATAAAAGCGTGTTTTTTTTAGTTTTCAAGCTACAATTTTATTTCCTTATACTAAACCATAGATATCTTCATATAAGCTACTAATGAACTATGAAGTTGAAAACTATAAAAACTGCAAGTTGAAACTACTAAAAGACTTGAAAACAACAGTAACAATTTCTAAACAAAGCCTGTAAATGGCATTTTTATGGTAATTATTAATTTTTTTCACCCTGAGGTTGTACAACTGTAGTTACGTTTCAAACGCTCATTACACTTAGGAGTATGAAAGGGAAATTTAGTGCCTTATTTCATTAATGCGAGGTCGTCTCGCTTTTGAGGCAAATGTACTCCCGCTAACAGTGGATCGCCGAGTACTTTGATGTTGGCAAGAGGTTACGTTTACGTTAAGAGATTTTTATTTTTTGTTGGATTTTATCATCTGTCTGACTTATGAAATAGCGAGTTCTCAAAGCTAAAACTGTTATGGCTAAGTATTAAAGTAAATTAGGTACTTCTACGATGTCATTATAAGAGCCCAATGGCTAATGCTTCTAGCAGTGACAAGGAATGCCGTGGCCTTTGCAATTTATTCGACGGCACAATTAATCCAAGTTTATACTGGCTTCAACCCATTAATGGTCACTACTGGGCACGGGTCTCTCCTCTTAAGGAGGCCTAGAGCAAGTTTCTATGGTAACTGCTAATACACTACACCTTACACCTTACCTTTACACTATTTATCTATACTAATATTATTGAGACGAAAGATTTGATTGTTTTCATTGAATAGGCTCGGAAACTACCGAACCGATTTGAAAAATTCTTTCACTGTTGGGAAGCTACACTATCCCCATGTGACATAGGCTATATAATTTTTTTTAACTATTTTTCCCTATTATTCCTAGTGTAAGATAATATATTTGTACTAGGCAAGCTAGCTGCTGTTACTCGCTTAAAGTATATTCGCGTAAAGTACACAAACAAACTAAATGTTTTATTTAATGAGATTAGGTCTACGTGTCTTGTAGATACTCCTGCAACTGTCGGTCGTAGTTAGTACGAGTATTATCCTTATCTCTTTGAAAGCCTTTATTAAGACGGCATAAATTATTTAAAGCCTTAGTTCTTAAATATTTGAACTCATATCTTTGTAAAGTATGATTATCATGCCTGTTATAGTTTGATGATATTTTTACTTAAGTTTACTGTGGTGAATTATTTTAGAAGTTTAAGAAACTTTTACTCCACACAAAGGAACTGAAAGTAAGCACAGTGAAATACTACTCTGCATCTATGCTTAAAAATAAAATTGAAGTTTCTGTCTGTGATTTCAATACTACCAATATGTTTTCTCAAGAGCTTATAGTTTACACGATAATAAAACACAAACACTTTATAATAAAAAAAAAAATATATTTGTCTGGGCTAATCTATGGAACGCCTGAATCGATTTCAGTGGGACTTTAAATGATAATAAAGGAGGTATGAGAATAGGGTAGCGTAAAGGATACTTTTTACCCCAGAATTCCTACGGGATCGGGATTTACGTGGAAAAATCTCCCACGCAAACGAAGTCACGGGCACAGCTAGTATTAGAGCAGCTAGTAGTAGTAGAACTGTTACATGCTGAATTTTTCAGTTCATGCAAACAGCTCATTAATGAGGACGGAAGGAATTATTTCGTGCCCACTTATCCTTAATTAGGTTCAATGTTTTAGGTCACATGAAATTATTATAGTCAAAATTATTAAATTATTGTAGTCACAATTATGTTTTCTTTGTATGTTCGTTAAGACCCAGAACGAGAGCAGAAATTTAAAGTTATCATTCAAATTCCGTCTCGCTGGGAATGGAACCCAGTACCCTCGTTTTATTTATTAAAACATTTTTTTAATAAAAAATAATTTAAAAATAATATTTTTAGTTTATTGTACCAAATTTAAAGTGATACAAAAAGTGGACTTCATACTTAAAGTTAATAGTCAACGTTTAGTCTAAGCAAATCCTCTATCAGTAAAGATGTCGTTCATCCTTTAGCCCGCTCTAAAAGCAATTATATGTGGGTGTGTGTAACATAATATGTATGTGGGTGACATATTTGTGAAACGTACGAACTCGACCTCTCACTCATTTAATTACGTAACAAGAAATAGGCCACCGCTCTTGGTGCGTTTACACCGCTTTGTGATAACCCTTCAAAGGAATTGAAAAATGTTATAATAAGGTTATAAATAGACGCAAAGGCTCTAGGGATGCGTAACAAGTGACGTTTCATGGCGTCATGTTGCTTCGTAATTATTTACGACATCGATATAATAATGAAATTATTATTTTATATTATCTACTTAGTCATTACAAAGTTTTATTGTAATGACAACGATCAGGAAAATTGCTTAGTCTTAAGTTCTGCATGTAATGCTTTGGGTTCCTATTTAATTAAGTGTGTGTATAAATAATAAATAAACACTAATGGCATGGTTGAATATTCATCTCATTCATCGTTATTTTATTTATACTAGCTGCTGTGCTTGAAACTTCGTGTTGGATTATTTCCCGTGTAAATCCCGCTCTGGTTGGAATTCACAGATAAAAAGGAACCTTTTATGTTGCCCCATAACCTCGTCTTTCTTTAAGTGAAAGTTCTCAATAAAATTGGTTGATCCATTTCAGAGACTACGACGAATCTACGCTGCTCAGTTGCGGTAAGACAACTAAAGTATCGCAAGTTTTTATGCCAAAGGCCTGCGGCCGTTAATTTTATTATAGCTTTATCTTTACAACTTTTACGCCCTATTTTAGAGTCAAATAATGGTTACTTAAATCGCTTCTTAATACAGAATCAAAAAAATCACATACAAATTCTGTACTAAGGAGCGATTTATGGAACTTTTAGTGTCTCTGTTTTAGGGCGAAAGTCAGTATACGGACAATTAAAGTTAAGTATACAAATACCTTTACTTAATTATTTAATGATTGATTAACATTGAATTTTTTGAATATCAAGTCAAATAAAGTCAGACAGCAGTACTGCCATAAATATTATAGAATGGCGTAACCTCTTTATTTTTTAATATTTTAAACAAAAAAGCTACTTTGCAATGTTTTATGTAAGAAAAAAAGTAAACGAATTTATTGTTACTATTATATTATAATTATTATATATTAGTATAAATTATAGCCCTAGAAGCATTAAAATAAATATTATCTTTTGTTTACTATCAACGTGTGTGGCTACACCAACACTGCATATCATATCGATATATGATTATCGATAAGGTTATTTAACACTGGTCCGCACTATAGTCACTTAAAGATGACAATTTGACTCTGAGATGAACCGATACTTAACATAATTATTGACAATTAGTTATGGACTTCTTAAGACTAAATAAATAAACCTTTTTGAGTTGGGCCGTTAGAATTCTAAACCAACAATTTACCCAAAACAAATTTAGATAAAAAGGATTCCATATTCATGTAGCATACTGAAGATTTGTTCTTTTGTTTAATTATAGAAGCAATTATGACCCGTCTGACCTGCTATATTGAAGCTGCCGATGAGAAGCGTCCACAGGGAGAGCAGTCGGGTCGCGCTTGGCCGCGTCGAGCACTCCATCTTGTAACTCGATAATTAATATTTTAATCACTTCGTGAACTGAAGTAGCATTTTCACTGCAGTCCTACACCGTTCCATAATCTGTAACAAGATAATCCAAATCTTACCAAAATTTTTTTTTACTCAAACAGGTGACAATTTTTTCATTTGACTATTTTAAAGCATAAAATAATCTCAACATGAAACCCAGAACACAGTGTCACAGAAAATAATTCAAGATATTTTAAAACTTTAAAATTTAATACTATGCATTTACATTCCGAAATAAATAAAGTAGGTAATATTTGTACATAAAAAAATGCCGTCAGTGCTTAACTGTAAAAAAGGAAAATATTTTATTCGCAATCACGGTTTTGTAATTGTTATTAATGCGAACATTCCCAATCCCCTTTATTGAAGCGAATATCTAGTGATCCCCATTATTGAATAAAACGTATTTGTGGTTGCGACGAATTGACATCGAATTGCAAAATTTGAGCAATCGTAACAATAAAATGGTCAATCGGACTTAAAGTTATGGGAGCGGTTTTGGTAATGAGGCTGATTTCATGATTTCACTTTACGTAATGGAACGCTGCGAGTGTTTCATTTAATGTTACATTTTCTTAATCACTTGTGATTATCATTAAAGTACCTGTGTAATTATATTATGATATAAGATAAAAGCATTATAACACATTAATTTTAATAGTGGCTATGACCGAAATATAGAGGATATTTACATACATATATATACTTAATTACTATACTATATGAGCAAAGAAACATTGTTATTTAAAACTAATGTAAATGATAATTTGTTTTAAAAGTAATTATCTAATATATATTGTTAAATGGATTATTTTAAGCAAACAAAAATTACGTGATTACGTCTATTAAAGGTTTACTAATAAAACGGTTATGCCTTTAAGGATTATTAGTTAAGGGTTAAGTTACAGTCATTGAGCAATCAATCTCAATATTTCTTGGAAAGCAACTGACGGTGGCATTCATCTTAGTAAATTACCTAACGGCTCGATTTCGAAGGGACGGGCCGGGGGATGTTTGATAGTAGAATGAATCAAATGGTAAATTGGATGCATTTTACTCCTAACTTTTACCCTGATTTTCGTTCTTACATAATATATTATAACTAACACAAAAGAATATTGGTTATAAGACATAGCAGACGCATATTTATTATAATATACAAGATTATTCTTAGTACCCTAACCGTAGAAACCTAAAAGTAGTTTATTCAGAATCAGTAACTGAATCCGTCGCAATAATTTTTATACCATGTTATATTTTGTTCTCAAAATATTTAAAAAATATTAAAGTTGAACACCTAATGCAAAAAATGGACATTTAGAACAATTATTAATTTATGTGTGAGTGATTGACGATAAAAAAATACTAAATTAATTATTGTATTATAGTATAAATAATGTTGATTAATATTTTTACATACGCATCGATGCGGGCCGCCCGCTCGGTGACTAGATTTGTGCGGAGATAACGGAGCAACACAGCAAGCTTGTAACTTTGTGAGTTTTCAAGATACACCATTGAAAATTTTTTTGTAGATTTCTTAGACGAAAATATTTAACATATATATTGTTTTTGTTTATACAAAGAATAACGTTGTATATAGGCATATGATAATTATGCTAAGTTATTTTAATAAACGTTCACACTCATAGCCCCACACTAGGATTCGTCGTGTCGTGAGTGCATGGCACCCCGCAAAGACAAGACACACACACTCAGACCGAAAACTCATAATTCTAATTTGCTTCGCTCGGAATCGAATCCAGGACCCTTCACCAGGTCCCCAGGTCCATTAACCACGCGGGTCGTCAAATATAATAGTTCATTGTTAATCTATTACTGCAGAATTTTTAACTTTACATAATATTCTTAACCATTTATTATAATTATACAAAATACTTGGATGGCCGAGCTTGGCTCAGTTTAGTATTGCTTAACAACGCCATCTACTGAAGTAGCTTTAGTGTTGCTACTCGCCAATTGATGTCGGGAAGAGTCTACTGTAGCAGTTATTTATTACCTGAAAACACGGATAAAATTATACTTTCTAAAAATGTATCCTAGCTAGATCGACTTATCGCCTGCGAAACCCCCCGTATACCAAATTTCATGCAAGTCGTTGGAGTCGTTTCCGAGATTCAGAAAATAAATAATTACATCTATGCAAGAATTGCTCGTTTAAAAGTATTAGATGTAGTATCATTAGAACTTTCTTGATTATTCACTTGTTATGCTTTGTGACGTCACATTTGTTTAACTATGGCCTCTACAGTACATACATATAAAAAATAAAGTACCGTAGTTGGTACCAAATAAAATGGCTCAATCAGCCCCTTTGAAATACAACATATTTATCAAAGGACTACTAAATACTTAACAGTATTCTTTTCTTGTTAAGCCTGGTAGCATGTTTTCCCAAATTCCCATATAAGAAAATAGAAAAGAAATCTCCAAATATTTTCGACTCATCGCGCTTCCAATTTTGTGCCGAACAACACATAATATTTTAGTTATAAAAGTAAGTATACGATAATATACTTTATAACCCAGATAGAAGGTGCGGACTTACAAAATGAGGTGCGGTGTTCATTTTCTGGCCGCCGGATAAAATTAATTTTGTATCCTCTGGCATAGTATTAGATTTTTATGTACCTATGATGCCTTTGTGAAGGTGTTTATTATTAGCGTTCTTAAATATTTATGAAAAAATAGGTAGAGCCCAGAGATTAATTTTGATGGTATGAAAAACCAGCCAATTGCGAATCTGACTCCCACAAGAGTTCGGTGCCACCCACATTTATACCAAAAAAATATATAATATTTTCAGACAAAGGAAAATTAATGAATATTTTATGGTCTCATTGGTTCCCTTGGGTATGGAACCCTATAGACAGAACTGTAAATATTCATTTATTTTTGTATTATCAACCTTGCTGGCGGCCACAACCACACAAATATAGGTCATCTTTAACTCGTGACACAGGATGGTCCTGTCTTCTGAATCAAGAGGATATATTATACTGTCTTCTTTAGGTCATAAGTTAGTATATGTCTTATATGGCTTATAAACGCTTGTACTCATACCCGCAGTCGGATTTCCTGTGTCACGGGTGGCATGAACGACACAAGTAAGACAACACAAAAACACCCATAACACAAGTACAAATATTTATCAGCTGCAGCTAAGAATTAAACTCAGGACCCATAGCTTCGCAGGTAGGGTCACTACCAACTAGGCTACAGGGTCATCCCTATTCTCTTATACCCTTTTCGTCAAGAAGCAGTCGCCATGAAGGACCTTTTTGGAGTTGATCTCCTTTAGAATAGATTTTCATACTTAAGCCTGCGGTATGAAAAATTTATGAGGAGTAAAGTCAATTTTTTCTCCGTTACGTTATGTGTTATATTTGTAATTTGTAACCCATATTCCACATGATGTTCTTACTAATACTGATGATAATACATATTTTATAATAAGAGTATAATAGTATAATAGTAAAAAGCCATCTAAATAATAGTATCGATAATAATCTGGTTACTGATTTGACGAACGCAAACTAAATGGCGTTGTTACTGATTTGACGATTGTAAACTAGATGGATTTACAACCTAGTTGTGCATCGGTGCTGGCACACACAATTTTTTTTCTACGGCTGTCATCGGACTTTCGAGTAATGCGACCAGCTCAATCAGCCATTCAGATTATCGTGCTTTGATTTACAACAACTAAAGAGTTAAGTTCTGAAGACATTGAATAGATCTAATCGATTGGAACTATTGTAACACTTATTTAAAACCGGTATAAAATTTCTACTCCTAACAACAGGTAAATATTATGCAATATTAAAGCATTTTAAAACATCTATAACCTGAGACAAAATATTATATTAGAAATATTCAATTATTTAGTAAGAAAACTGTAATTCCTGAACTTATAATTCCTATTAATATTATAAAGAAAGTTTGTAAAGATGTTTGGATGTTTGTTCTTCAATCAAGACTCAACTAATTAACCGATTTGGCTGAAATTTGGAATGGATTAACTCATAGGTTACTTTTTATCCCGGAAAATTTCAGGGTTCCCGCGGGATTTGTAAAAAATCGATATCTAATAATATAATATTTTTGTTTCGAAACGACTCTATTGTGGGTGAAGCCGCGGGGCAAATCTAGTAAAAATACAAATTAAGAGTAACGAGACCAAATTCCGATAACTGCTAACGATAGTTTTAAAACTCATATCGAAGCTCATATGAGAAGCGCTCTGGCCTGATGGTTCGAGTAAAATTCATGTGATCGACCAAGTTAGACCGTCGCGTCGGTGCGTGAATAAATAATGAACGCTACTGGCAATCTCTTAAGCACTTACGTGTTTTTCTTGACCTCGTTTGTTCTTTTAAGAATACGTTAAACAGTCTTAATTCTCATTATTATTATTATAATCAGTTAAAGAATATTACTTATGGTGTCGGAGACGGAGAAGTGCGCAAACTTTTTGAAAACAACGAAAATAAATTCAACCTTTACTCATGAGTACTATTTTCTAAGATTAATAATAAAACACGTGCGGGGATTTACGATTTAAAAGATTGCCTATTTTAAGTCTCTAGAGATCTATCCAAGAATGAAATGGTTATTGTACGGAAACAAAGTCTTGCCACTGAATCGGAAATTGACATTCGCATTTTCTTAATATTTCAGTCTTGTGTTGAACTGTCCGCTTAGTAACTTAGACTGAAACTTAAAGGCGCTAAAGGAATGGAAGAAAAATTGCAGGTTAATACTATTAGTGGCATAAATGTGATAATTATAGTGAAATTTCTAAATATTACCTCAGTCACGTGTAATTTTGGTGTTAACAGATACTATTCCTTTTTATAAATACAGATACGATTTCCACAGTTTACATGACGCGAAACACAAATGCAAATTTGTATACTTGGAACTTTGCACGAAGCGTTGAGCTTCAAAACTTTTGCCCGGCATTAAGGAGACGTTAAAAATTCAAGAAAAAGCGCTCGCCCAACTGTGGCTCTCCGAGGCCCTCTTAGTACGGAAATGGGTATGATGACAATACCTAGCGTCGTTACTGCCAATTTTTAAGGACTAAATGTTTGGTTTACTTGTATACTGTGTTTGGTATCCTTCTTATCCAAATTTTATCGAAAGATGATTCGGAAGTAACTTGTTGTAAATTAATTTTAAATGTCATAATAAAGTACATCATATTTCTTTGTCGTAATTAACGAAGCCTAGAATGGTTTCCAACAAGTCATTTCAGTCAAGAAAGTATTATCTGAAGGCATATAATGTGAGAGTCTGGTTTGCATTTTCAGCTCTGTTAATACATCTAAAATATTAAAAAATTACAGATAAGATTGCTCTATTCAAAATTGACGTTCAAACCGCGGATATCACTGTTTGTAAAGGATATTTGATTTAATACCAAAGCGAACATTTAATATAGCTGGAATGACAAATACGAATATAAGACAAGTAAATGTAACTATAATATAATTATAATTATCGCTCCTACAACATATTAATCACGTGACCTTGTATGATGTAACTTTTCATTCCATATTCACAACATTTTTGCTAGCTGTAATTTGTAACAATGTTTGTATTATAAGTACAAGCATTTGTTTTATTTAAATGGGTTCACAAATTTAAAACTATACATTTACATTGTGTTATATAAATTACAGGCGAGTAATATACAGTGCCGAGTTTATTGAGGGTAGGCTTACTGTCAACAGCTGTTTTTAACGCTGCGATTTAATTTGTTATTTCAAATATATAATAATAGATTTTTCATGCTTAAAGTATTTATGTAATACGAATATACCTACCAGCTTTATTTCCTGTAATAAATTCCTGATTTATACGAACACCAGTGTCATAAATCACTTCACTACATTATGGAGTCACTCAAGGATACTATGAATTCAATGATGGAACAATTCAACATCAAGATGAACGAATTCCAAAAGGAGCTTCAAAAATCCTCTGCTACACCTACCACATCCACATTGGCAGCCGACTTCGGATCTTTTAAAAAATTTGTGGCATCGGCATTGAGCACAATACAAAAGCAGTTCGAGTTTTTAAGTCTGGAGCTTGACAGAATGGAAATGCGTCGACGTCGTAAGGTACTTCTGGTGCACGGTATCCCGGAGAATAAATCAGAGGACGTGACTGATACGGTAGCGGCCGTCATCACCGAAAAACTTAAAATTCCTGATTTTTCGCGAGATTCCATCAGCCGCTCCCACCGGCTTGGCCATCCATCTGAAAAACCCCGACCGGTGCTGGTTAAGTTTAGGGATGGAGCGTGGAAAAGCAGGGCGTGGTTCTCAAAAGCTAAGTTAAAAGGATCTGGCATCACGCTTTCCGAGTTCTTGACGAAGAGCAGGCACTCCGTGTTCCTGGAAGCCAGGAAACGGTTCGGTGTCGTTAAATGCTGGACAAGAGATGGCATTATCCACGTCCTGGCGCCAGATGGCTCCCAACATCAGGTGGAAAGCCTGGTGGAACTGGATGCCATCCCCCAGGCCCCTACAACGAGTTCTCCCCCACATCCTTCCGCTGTTGTTGCGAAGACCCAGGAAGACAGGTTTGCGGCACGTACCAAAAGGGTTAAGAAGTAATATAATATTACTTTTTATTAATTTCTGTGATTTCTGTCTCCAATTTTTATTTCTTTTCCATTTTTTTTTTTTTTTTTTTTTTTTTTTTTTTTCAAATTTTGCACTTGTCACTTTTCTTCACTGTTTCAATTTGTTTACTGTTATATATTAAATTATTCAGTTTTCGTTCCTACTGAATTATATTCATTAATTAGTTGTTTGTTTAACATTTATTTGTTACGTATCTAATCTATTTCTGTTTGTTTACTTTTCCTAATGGGTCGGCCATATCAAGAATTATGTATCTCAATAACTACCCACATTTATAATGATAAAATAATATATTCTCTGAATGTTTTACTTTGGTCAAAGATATTTATGGCAAACGTAACAGCTCCATACAGCCACGGTTATGCTTTAATTTATGGTATTTATAACATTTTTAAAATATAATATTTTGTATATAATCGTGACTGACTTGTGTAATAGTTGTTCTTGTGTATATTATTACTGCTGAAATTATTGCTGCTCCATGTCTATAATTATTTGAAGATATTTTACTTAAGTTAACTCCATACAGAAGCAATGGAATGCAAAATCTGTAATTTCATTTGTTTGTTAAATTCTTGTATTATTTCGTATTAATGGTGTAATATAAGACTAGTTGTTCTAGCTGGCAGGTAGATTCAGGTTAGTTTGGATTTATTACTATTTTACTTGCTATTTATTTATTTTAATTGTTTTATAATTTAGTTTTTTTTTTTTTTTAATATTTAAATTTTGTTTTATTTTAGTTTGCTATTATCATTATTAATTAAGTAATGGCTAATTTGAGTGATGATGAAACGAATTCCCTTCCTTTTGCTTCGGCTTCAGATGGATCGAGCAGTTACTGTAGCTTTGAAAGCATTGCACCTTTATCGACAACATTAGATTCTACTTTTTCGGATTTTTCCAAAAACTTCAATGTCATACATATTAACGCACAAAGCATTCCGGCTCATTATCCCGATATAGTGACGTCATTTGATAGCAACAATATTCACGCTATTCTTGTTTCGGAGTCGTGGCTTAAACCTTGTCTTCCTTCTACCTTATATCCACTACCAGGCTTTCACCTGATTCGCAACGATCGCATTAATCGGGGTGGCGGCGGTGTTGCCATTTATCTGCGAGCACATATTCCTTTTGCAATTGTACAAATATCAACGCAATCGCAGACTGGTAGTGAAGCGGAATACCTTTTTATTGAAGTCACACTTGGACATGATAAGGTCTTGCTGGGTGTGTTCTACAGTCCTTCAATTATGGTCAATTACTTTTCTACACTTGAAGCCATCTTTGAAGTTTTAACACCCCAGTATACACACACCGTCATCATGGGTGACTTCAATACGTGTCTACTCAAAGACGATACTCGTGCTAAACATCTTGTATCTACAACGACAGCAGCAAATCTTCATCTTCTTCCCCTTTCTGCTACGCATTTTTTCCCTAATAGTGTACCATCACTTCTTGATCTGATAATTGTCTCCTCTCCTGATCATGTTGCCAAGCATGGGCAGTGTGCTGCTGACGCTTTTTCATATCATGACTTACTATTCTTGTCATACAAAATCCGACCCCCTAAGGCTAAGTCAAGAATTCTCCTTCAGCGCAATTTTAGTGCAATGAATATAGATCAACTTCGGAAAGATGCAGCTGGGATTGACTGGGATGCTGTTAAGAGGGCGGCTACAGTTGACGAACAGATAGCTGTATTTAATACTCTTTTAATAGGACTTTATGACATTCACGCTCCTATAAGGCCCGTGCGTGTACGGCACCTCCCAGCTCCTTGGATCACTGATGAGATTAAGGCTCTTATTTCAAAAAAACTTGCTGCAAAGTCTAAATATAAATCGGATGCAAATGATAAACACCGCTCCAACTATAAGGCTGCTCGAAATCGCTGTAATACGGTGTGCAGAGATGCACAACGACGCCATATCCATAAGTCAGTACTGGATGAAGATCCTACCAAAGTATGGAAATTTTTACGGTCATTAGGAGTTGGGAAAACTCGTGAAAATACTCTACCTAATAATTTGAATTTCGACTGTCTTAATCAGCATTTCTCCACTACTTCTAGCATAACTGCTAATGCTAAATCACAGACACTACAAAATCTTTCTAAATATCCCACCTCTGACCTTCCTTCTTTTAATTTCAATCGATTTTCAGATCGTGATGTTGAGAAATGTATTAGGTCCATTCATTCCGACTCTGTTGGGGAGGACTGCATTAGTCGTAAGATGATCTTCCCTATCCTTGACCTCATTCTTCCTACTTTAACTTGTATTTTAAATGCTTCCATATTTTCCAGTTTTTTCCCTACCGCCTGGAAAGATGCTCAAATTATCCCACTGCCAAAGAAATCGAATCCTTCTACATTTGCTGACTATCGACCAATTTCCATTCTCCCTTTTCTTTCCAAAGTCCTTGAGCGCCTCGTGTATAACCAGCTGAGTTTCTATCTAGCAAAACAGAATGTTTTGAATCCCTTCCAATCCGGTTTCCGTCCTGGTCATAGTACGACTACTGCACTCTTAAAAATTACCGAAGATATTCGAGCAGGAATGGAGAGTCAGAGACTGACGGTATTAGTATTGTTGGATTTCAGCAATGCTTTTAACGTTGTGGATTTTGACATCCTTTTGGGCACATTGCGTTCTCTCAACATATCTCCGGCTGTGATCGAATGGTTTCATAGTTACTTGCATGGTCGCCGGCACCGAATCCAAGTTAAAGGTTCTTACTCTGGTTGGTTGGATGTTCATGCTGGCGTTCCGCAAGGTGGCGTGTTGTCTCCTCTCCTATTCTCAATATATATTAATTCCATAAGTTTTCAACTTACTTCTCTCTACCACCTGTACGCAGACGATTTCCAAATTTATCAGCAAGCCTCATTGCAAGATTTGGATAAAGCTATCGATGCTATAAACAGCGATCTTGCTTATATTTCTAACTGGGCAAGACTACACGGTCTACGAGTTAACCCACAAAAAACCCAAGCAATCATACTTGGAAGTTCTAGATTGCTCTCAAGAATAGTCTGGGGAAGTCTGCCTACTGTAGTCTTTGATAATGTTACTATTCCCTACAGTGATCAGGTCAAAAACTTAGGAATAACGATGGACTGTTCATTATCCTGGGGCCCTCAAATAACTGCAGTCAGTAGAAAATTATTTGCAGCTATAGGATCGCTTCGCAGATTAAAAAATTTTCTACCCATTGCTACTAAAATTGCGTTAGCGCAATCATTACTTCTACCAATTCTTGACTACGCCGATATTTGCTATCTGGACGTTACTGAAGAGCAATTAAATAAGCTTGAGCGTCTCCAAAATTTCTGTATTAGATTCATATTTGGATTGCGCAAATATGATCATATTTCCGAATTTCGTAATAAACTCAAGTGGCTCCCAATCCGTCTTCGTCGGAATGCACATATTCTCTCTGCTTTATACTGCGTACTGTTCAATCCTATCACACCCTCGTATCTCAAAGAGCGGTTTAATTATAAATTTGAGTCACATGATCGCATGCTCCGATCTTCCTATAATCTCTCACTCCTTACTCCTCCCCACCTTTCATCATTTTACTCTAAATCCTTTTCTGTTCAGGCTGTTCGCCTCTGGAATTTACTACCAGTAAACATACGCCGTGCTCAGACACTTCACTGTTTTAAATCACAGGTGAAAGAATTATATCTCAAAAAGTATACATAAATTTCCCTTTTTTTATCATCATTGGTATTAGCTATTTAGTTTAGTTTATATGGGCTGTAACTGTAGAACGATATTCATTATGTACACCCTACGCCTCATTGTTATTTTCTCTTTTGTTTCCTATATGCTAAGGTTGCCTGGAAGAGATCGCTTTTTAGCGATAAGGCCGCCTTTTGTATGCCACATTATTTTTTTTTTTTTAAGTATTTCTGCTTGTTTGTTAATTTGGTGTACAAATAAAGTGTATTTGTATTGTATTGTATAATATAACCACACACACCACACACAGACACGCACAAATACATAAACACACACACACACACACACACACACACACACACACACACACACACACACACACACACGCACACACACACGCACTAACAAGAATGCATGCCGGATACAAACCGTAACTTAGTTTAGTATTTAAGTTTCTCATTTTAAGTGATGTAAAAATCTTATGAGAAATAAAGTTCTTTAAACCGAAAAAAGTAAAATTAAAATAAATTAAAATTAATGTATATAACTATAGTCCCCACGAACTAAGAATGCATGTTTGTCGTTTGTCATCGCAGTGACACTAGACATGTACAAAAAAAAATCGATTCACGAAAGAACCAGTTTTTGCAACAAATCGATTCAAAATTGTAAGACTTTCTAATCGATTCAATAATTAAATTGTAAATTCTAAAAACCGAAACATTTAGATATCCACAAGTAACTGGAATGATACTGCCTCCATTGAGCTACTTAAGTTACTTTACCATACCTATACGCTCAATAATTATGTATTTACGACATCCAGCGTATGAAATTTGGGTTTCGGTTGAATAATGAATATTCTAACCGTATTTTAATCAGTTCAAATGGCTGCGGTTAGAGATTATCGTAATAAACACTTTTGGTCATGTTCTTATAGAAGAGAAGAAATAAAATTGTTTAATTGTTAAACACAAAGAAAGAAATTAAATAAATTCATTTTTATTTTAAGTTTCGATTATAGTAATGTATCGATTATTATGGTTTTATAAGTGGCTTCATGCCGTCACATC